>JAMZAV010003655.1:0-127480 GCA_024449915.1 Sweltsa coloradensis | reverse complement strand
AGGTTATCCGGTTTCTTTTAGTTCCTAAACAACTGAAGTTTATTCAACTTCGAATGAAAGTAAAACAAGAAGATGGCATCAGGTTGATGTTGTAATCTTAGAGATATGCGTCAAGTTTCATTGACCGCCATTCACGCTGCAACGAGGCAGGACAAGGACAAGGACGACGTTGTAATAACCCAAGGCCGGGACTCCAATCACGTTGTGGAATGTTGTGTATGCTCATGTCACAGACACTATGATGATCTTGGACCTGGGAACAACCGTCGAGATCACCTTCCAAGATGGAGTACTCTGCAGTGGAAGTTTCATCGACCGCCATTCATGCTTCAACAGGCAGGACAAGAACAAGAACAACGTTGAAATAACCCAGGGCCGGGACACCAATCTGGTTGTGGAATGTTGTATGTGCTCATATCACAGCCACTTTGATGGTCTCGGACCTGGGGACAATCGTCGAGATCACCTCCCAAGATGGAGGACTCTGCAGGGGAAGTTTCATCGACCGACATTCATGCTGCAACGAGACAGGATAAGGACAACGTTGAAGAAACCCAGGGCCGGGACACCACTCTTGTTGGAAAATGTTGTCTGTGCTCATTTTTCAGTAGGAGTGGTGTTCTCGGACCTGGGGACATTCGTCGAGCTCACCTCCCAAGACGGCGACTCCGCATGATGGTTCCATTTACCCTAATTCACGCGGCAACATAGCAAGTCCGAAGACGTCGTTAAAATAACCAGGGCCGAGTGACCATTCTTGTTGTGAAATGTTGTCTGTACTCATATCACAATCGGAGTAGTTTTCTCGGACCAGGAAACATCCGTCAAGCTCACTCCCCAATACAGGCGACTTAAGTGAAGTGGAGCTTGAGGAACGGCTGATAGATTTAAATTCTTTAAGTGTGTATGATCTAAAGAGCGAACTAAATAAACTGGGAGGAGACGTTACCGGAAATAAAACCGTGTTGAAAAAACGTTTAAAGAAGATAATGGATCTTAAGTTTAAGAAAGGTGAGAATTATGATAATACACTAGCTAAGGATGAGTGCAAGTCTTGTGGGGCATGGAAGCTCATGGTGAGTAAAGGAGACAACGAAGTTAAGCTGGCGATGAAGCTAATTAACGAAATGGAAAAAAGACTTACACTAGAAGTAGAAAAGAGTGCTAGGTTAAGCAGTAAAGTTGAAGAACTGCAAAGCATTAATGGGTCAGTTGCAGAGGAAAAGAGTGAAAGTGAGGTTAGGGTGGCCAGGTCCAGGCCACGGACTACCCCCGCCCCCGTCCCCGCGTGCTTGAGCGATGCTAGTGTCGCAACTACGAGCCAGGTGCCAGCACTGAATGAGTCGCGCGCAAGACAGGATGCTGAGTGTGGTGACCACCACGAGAGGACAGCAGTATCGACTCCTGAGGGTAGGGAGACCAGGCCCTGGCCATGGACTACCCCCGCGTGCTTTAGCGGTGCTGTCGCAACCACCAGCCAGGTGCCAGCCAAGGCCGTCTGGCCAGCCCCCGAGTCGCACGCAAGACAGGGTACTCGACGAGATGGTGACCACTCTTCACGCGAGAGGGCGGCACTGACACCTCCTGAGGGCGAGCACAAGTCAACTGCAGCAGCTGATGCTGTCAAACAAGGAGCTGTCACGCCGAATAAAGTTCCAGGCGTCCCAGGTCAGTTATTGAATCAGAATAAAGTGGAGTACGGAAAAACAATCAAAAAAAGAGTTGGTGACGAAAATACTAGCGAGCATCTGATTACGGTCAGACCAAAAGATATCGGTAAGAGGAACACAGCAAGAAAGGACCTGAAGAGGGTAATTGACCCCTGTGGGTTGGGAACTGGGGTTACTAAGGTCAGGGATTTAAAGGATGGAGGCTTGATTATTGAATGTGACTCAGTAAATTCAATGGAGGCTATCAAAATCAAAATGAATGAGGCACTAGAAAAAGAATATCTGATTTCTCAACCACAAAAAAGAGAATTCTCTAGAGTTCTTGTAATAGGAGTGAGGGTTGAAGAAGCTGAAGAGGACATGGATGAATGGTCTACTCAAATTGGTAAACAAAATAATTTGGTTAACTTAAAAGTGATACATAAAAAGTTAAATTTCAATAAAAAGTCAGTAAATTTAGTTGTAGAGATAGAAGCGGAAAACAAAGATAGGCTGTTGGGGGAAGGGATTAAAATGGGATGGGAAATATGCAATGTTGTCGAATATGTAAATATTGTTAGATGTTTCAAATGCTGTGGCTATGGCCACATGGGTGATCAGTGCAGAAATGGCTTAAATTGTGGATACTGTGGGAAGGTCATTTGTATGCGAATGTACGTCTGAGTACAGCGAGTGTGTAGATTGTGTCAAGGCAAATAGAAAATATAATTTAAATCTTGAAACAGGACATGATGTTTATAGTAAAAACTGCTATTGTTATAGAAGAATAGAAGAGGAACAAAAAAGTAAAATGTATTGCAGAAATCATACGAGTATCCACACACATAAGTAGCAATTACCATTAAAGAATGGAACCCATTCTAGTGTAATAATGTACCTGAATGCACAAAGTTTGGTGAAAAACTTCTTTGAGATAGAAGATGTAGTGAGACGTACCCAACCATTAGCTCTAGGAATATCTGAAACGCATGTAACTGAAGATATTTTTAATGTAGAAATAGACATAGAAGGATATGACCTGATCAGATGTAACTCTATGAGTAGGAAGACCGGGGGAGTAGTTGTGTATATACAAAAAGGATGTAAATATGTAATAAATTTTATCTTGAGTAGGGAGCCCAACTACTGGATGATTGGGGTTACTATAGTAAAAACGGAGGTTAAGATTAAATAAATATGATATACCACTCTCCAAATGGTAATCACATTGAGTTCTTGGATGCTGTAGATAACCTTTTTGAAAATGATGCCGAGCTTAGTAGGACATGTATCACCGTTGGGGACTTTAATTTGAATTGGTTGGCAAACAACTCTTTAGTTAAAAGACTGAAGTCTCTCACTAAGATGTATGGACTCCATCAGATGGTGAACAAACCAACAAGGATTACGAATACATCGAGTACAATGATTGACTTGGTAATTACAAACAAAAAATGTGATGTTGAAGTAGATATTTCAGATAGGAGTAGCATATCTGATCATGAAGTGCTAAATATATATATTAGGAATTTGTACAAATGTAATGTAGCTGGAAACAGAGTAAAAAATACAGAGATAAAAAAATCGAAGACTGGTCAATGTATGACGCACACCAACTGCAATTTGAGTTGCAGTGTTGTGATTGGAATGCGAAGTCGACCGATGTAAATAGTATGGTTAAGGTTTTACAGGATAATCTGTTAAGATGTAAAATGAAAATGGTAAGCATAAAAGAAGTTAGCCAAGTCAGTGTCACCCAACCTCGGCCAAAGTGGTTTAATGAGCGGGTGATTGAAAGTATTTCTAATAAAAATATGTTGTACAGACGTGCAAAGTTCCTAAATGAAAAGCTGACTGGGAGGATTACAAGGGCTGCTAGAAATGTTGTAACTTTTACTATACGTAAGGCCAAGAGAGACTATTATTCTAGAAAAATAGATGATGCTAAACATGACACAAATGAATTATGGAAAACCCTAAAAAGGGATTGTGACAGTTGAAAATAGGACTGAGATTCCTCTTTCTATAATTAATGAACATGGTGCAGCAATATCTTCTCCTATTGGCATTGCGGGATGCTTTCAATAATTATTTCGTAGATAGTATTAGGAAAATTGTAAATAGATAGAGTATGTAGAGAAAACCTCTGTAAATAACAAGAATATTAGAGATACTATTGACCTTGAACATTTTGTTGAGGGATACCTCTGTGTGCAATCTAAAAGTTTTTAAGACAATAGCAATTAAGGAACTGGATAAATTTATGAAAAGGACTAAAAATAAAAAAGGTTCTATGGATGGTATCACAGTTAAACTATTTAAGGATTCATATTATGCAATTAGGTTTTACTTTTTAGATTTGATTAACACATCCTTCAGTCAAGGAAAGTTCCCTGTAATATTAAAGGAATCGGTTATTGTTCCTATAAGTAAAGTAGCTGGTTCTTTAAATATAAGTGATTTCAGACCAATAAACTTACTATCATTGTTTGACAAAATAATTGAGATGGTAGTACATGATCAATTATACACATATTTTAATGACAATAATCTTATCTGTAGCAATCAATCAGGATTTAGAAAGGCTCATTCATGTGAAACTGCCATCCAAAATGTGGTAAGCAAGTGGCTTAAAGATATGGACAATAAAAATTCGACAATTGTAGTGTTTCTTGATCTCAACGGGCGTTTTGAAACAGTGTGCATTAAGAGACTTCTAGATAAGCTTAGGCATATGTATGGTGTAGAAGATTTGGCTATTCAGTGGATTTAAGATTTTCTTTCTGAAAGAAAACAAGAGGTAAGGTTTGGTTTGATCTCTATCTGATAGTAAAAGTTGTGATAGTGGTTGTACCTCAGGGATCGGTATTAGGCCCTCTGTTGTTCTTAATCTATATCAATGATGTGATGGCTTGTGCTAATAATTGTTTTGTAAATTTGTATGCAGATGACATGGTTTTATCTGTAAAAGGAGTTGATGTGGATGATATGTTAAGAGAATGAACGTTGTACTGGAAAATGTTGCAATATGGCTAAGAATTAATAAGTTAAAGTTAAATGTAAACAAATCTAAAAGTATGCTTCTAGGGGTTGGTAAATATGTAAATTATGTATGTAATAATGGTCAAGGTATTGCAATTAATGGCGAACAGCTTGAAATGGTTAATCATATAAATATTTAGGAATATATATAGATAATGAGTTAAATTTTAAGGACCATATCAATTATACTATTAAAAAATAGGAAAAAAGGTGGGGTACTTAAGAAGAAGAAGTGAACATCTCTCGTTATGGACCAGGCTTATGGTCTACAACACAGTGATTAAACCTCACTTCGAATTTTGTGGATCAATAATCTATCAGGCAATACAAGGTGATATAAATAGACTTCAAATTATACAAAACAAAGCTATGAGATGTATTCTGAAATGTAGAAAGACTGTTCCTATTAGAGTTATGTTAAGTGCACTTGATTGGTTGTCAGTCGAAGACAATAATAGATTATTGTCCATGGTTTTCATACATAAAATATCAATTGGCATGTTGCCAAGTTATTTGTTAGGAAAAATTGATTATGTAAATAAGGTTCACAAAATTGGTACAAGGAGCGCAAGAGGCAATAATATGTTCTTAGGAAATTGTAATTCAAAACGATGGCAAAAATCAATATTTTATTTAGGATTAAGACAGTATAATATGTTACCAAGAGATTTGAGAGAGATCAAAAGTGTTGGAATGTTTAATAGTAAATGTCGTGAGTGGATATTAAATAAATAGAAAATAATTGTTAGTAATATGTAAAATAGCTGTCAAGCTAAAAATAAAGATCATACATACAAACAAAGGGCTGTTCCATAGCCATTTTTGCGCTGCAACAAGACATGAACTTAGAAGTTGTTGAAATGTCCCAGTACTGTTTTAAAAGGTTGTAAAATTTTGTGACAACAACAGTTAATGTTAGTAATAAGAAACAGTATGTTTGCATAATTTTATGTTATTAGAAACGGTTAATATTTTGTGTCATATTTGTACATTAATAAATTTTGTTGGTCTTGTAGTTAGAGGCGCTGCTTCTAAAGCAAAAGGTCCAGAGTTTGATACTTGCTTTAATTAGAATTTTCGTTATCGTCTTCATTAATTCATTGCTCAGGAACTTGTAAACAGGGACTTTTGAGTTGTCCTTTGGTATCCAGTTGTTCATAGTTCGCACATCAATGGCATTGGTCCTACAGGGATGGCTTGGCCGGCTTTAATAGTTTTGTTCCTAAATATAAATCGTTTTTTGGATGAGCGTAGCAAGCGAAGCGAAAACTTCAATAACACTGACCCCTCAAAAAATTTAGCTTTTTTTTGTGTTTGTTTTTTTGTCTGTTTATTCGCACGATTCCTGGCAAAAGGGAAAAACGATCATGATAAAACTTAAGGGGGACCTTCTAAATCTCGAACTTTAATGTGCCACTTTTTTTGGGTAAATCGAAAAAATATTTCCATGAATATGCACTTTTAGTTTTTTTTTTCTTTTTTTTAGTGCGATTTTTTCGAGATTTGGGCGGTTTGACCAAAACGGGTGGGCTAAAAACGTTCAATTTTCACATGGACATTAAGGTTATGGTAAATGTATCCCTTTTTGAAAAAAAAAAGATAAAAAGTAACCCCAGAACCAAAGAAAAAAAGGTTTTGATATATTTTTTTTTGGGTTTATAATAAAAATTAACAAAAACTTTAAAAAACTCGACAAAAATCCCCTTCAATGCATTCACAAGCCTTGAAAAGGAAAATTTGGTCCCCCCAAAACAAAAAATTTACAAAACGCCACCCACAACGCGGGGACTTTAGATTTTCCTAGTACATATTGAAAGTGGGGAAAAATTTTTAATATGAATTTCATTTTAAATTTAAAGTTGACCCCATTTGGTTGGAAAATGTTGTGTGTACCTCATTTACCTTTGTGGTCATCCCTTACAAAAATTTTTTTGTAAACCAATCGATAACCAACTGATAATTCCTGTAAACCATGAAAACCCAAATTGCTAACCATTTGATAACCAGTAACCACTGAAAGTCCTGAAAATGTATTTAAACAAAATGAAAACCCTATTGTAACCATTGAAAACCCATTTGATAACTTTTTGAAACCCAATTGACAACCATGGTTGTTATAAACCTTCTAAAAACCAAATTGACAACTAACGGTAAACCCTCAAGTAAAACCAACGACTACCATGGTTATTAGTTGGTTTACTACTTTTTCTGAGAACGATAATAACCAATACTAACCAAATTTGACAACCTTGGTTATTATGAACCTTCTCAAACCAATTGACATTAACTGAAAATCCAGAAATTTCCCAAATGAGGGTTTATATTTGGGTTTTTAAAAAAAAACCTTTAAATAGCCATTGAAAACCACCCCACTGAAAACCCCTGTTTCAAATGAAATGGACCTGATTTAGATTTCTGGGAAAACGCGAAAAGTCCCGCCGCGTTGTGGATGAACTTTTTTGTATGTTTTTTTTTGCGAGGACCCCTTTCCTTTGAAAGTTTTTTTTAATGCATTGTAGTTGATTTTGTAAAGTTTCTATTGTTACTGTTAATTGTTATTATAAAAAAAAAATCATATAAAAACCTTTATTTCTAGGGATTTGGCTAATTTTTTTTCATTTTTTCATTAAAAAGGTACAACATCACCAAAACCTTTATTGTTCAGGAAATATGAACGTTGTACCCTCCCCTTTTTTGGTCAGAATGGCCCCCAAATGGCATGAAAATATCGCACAAAAAAATCGAAAAAAAATCGTTAAAAACGATATTCATAAAAAATTTTTTCTTCGTTTGTACCCAAAAACGGGGCAAGTCTAAGTTAGAGAAAAAAAAGGTCCCCCCAAATTTTTCATAAAGATCGCATTGCCGTTTCCCCGGGAATGTGCGAAAAAAACAGACAGACGAAAAAAACAAACAAAAAAACACCCGAGCTAAATTGTTTGGGGGGTCATGAAATTGAAGTCTTCGCTTCGCTCATTAATTATCTGGACTACGCCTTGTTAAAAAGCATTTTATCTAATTGTAAAACTGCCATACATCACCATGTTTTTTTTCACCCTTTGATCGATTTTAAGTCCTCATCTAATTTCATTGAGCCCATTTCTGATAAGAATTTTATGTTTTAGTCCAGCATTTTAGTGTTTTTTTTGTTGCAGAAAGCGAAAACAGTGTGAATGAGCCTCATCGGGTTTCCCTTTTCTAAAACCCAATTTATAGGTAAACTTAGAATGGGCATGTCTATTTGTTTTTTTGGATGATAATAAACTAGAAAAACGTTTTTTAGCCCCGCCGCGTTGATGGATGAGCTTTTTGTAATTTTTTTTTTTTGGTAGGCCCCATTTTTCCCTTTGCAAGTTTTTTTTGAATGCAATTAGGTGCTTTTTGTAAGTTTCTATTGTTATTTGTTAATTTTTATTATATATCTCAAAAAACCATTTTTAAAAACCATTTCTATTGATTCGGGCTTTTTTTTTTCAACTTTTTTTTTTTAAAAGGTACTACTTACCATAACCAAATGTTCCTGTGAAAAAATTTAACGTTGTAGCCTACCCTTTGGTCAGAAATCGGACCAAAATTTTACGAAAAATATTGCACGAAAAAAATCGTTAAAGTACGATATCCATGAAAAAATATTTCTTCGATTGTACCCAAAAAAGTGGACGTCAAGTTCAGAGATTTCAAAAGGGCCCTTCAATTTTCATCAAGATCGCATATGCCGTTTGCCCGAAACGGAGCAAAAAAAAAAGAAAAAAAAAAAAAAACAAAAAAAAAAAAAACCCACCCCAAATAATAATAAAAATAAAAATATATTACGACCGACAGTTATAAAAACCAAACGATACTCACAACGACCGGGGTTTTTAATAATAATTGACAAAAAGAAACAAGAAAAATACCTTTTCGACGTTGCTATCCCCAAAGTTCCCCTAACGTCGGACCACGGGAAAAAAAAAATTTACAAATATAGTGAATTGCAATTGAGATCAAGAAAGGGAAACAGAAAAAGGTAAATAAATCCCATTTTATTTATCAGCCAAAGGCATCATACCCAAGAAGCTACATAAAAACATTAAAAAAACTAGATCTTCAACCCCAAAGTATACACGAGACTCAAAAGGCAGTATACCAACACGTGTAGAATAGTTCGTAAATTTTTTAACTAAAATGATACTTCGAGATTCCGAGGGGCAGCTTCCATCCTGAATGGTTTTCTGGGTTTTCCCTAGTCCCAAGAGCAAATGCTGATGGGGACGAGAAATCGGCCCCGACCGTACCGAGAAAGAAAACTCATTACAAACAATTTACAATTTATAAATACTTATTTTAGTTAGAGTTAAAAACAAAAGTAATAATGATGTAAAAGGTACCATGGAAGTACTTGACTAAGTCCGTACAACATGTGCTCCGGTTTTTTAAACCCAGTTTTTATGAAATACATCCATAAAAAAATAAAAATAATATAAAAATAATAAAAAAATAATAAAAAATAATAATAATAATAATAATAAATAATAATAATAAAGAAGCAGTTGTAATAAAAGTATGCCCCGATGGGGATCGAAACCCCGACCTCTGGCTTTTAAGCGCCATAGCTCTACCAAAAGAGTACCGAGAATAAGACCACCTTTATTAAAAAGCTATTTGTTATGACGTTGACACCATGATAATAATCGTACAGAGACTGCCAATGTAGCAGTCATTACGAAAGAAACACTGGAAAAATCCAGTCACTTTCATCTCCCATGAGTCCCCTACTTTTTTTACAAAAGCTATCATTTACTTTTATTCCTCAAAGCGGGGTTATGCTTAAAAAACCCTATATTAATAATAATAAATAAAATAAATAATAATAATAATAATAATAAATAAAAAAAAAAAAAAAAAAAAAAAAAAAATAATAATAATAATAATAATATAATAATAATAAAATAATAATAAAAATAATAATAATAACTTAAATGGCAAAATTTGGGTTTTTAAATTTTTTCAACTAAATGCATTTGATTTTAAAACAAATGATGAGTTAAATCTAAATCATTAATAAGGTACATCCAAAAAAATAAAATTTTCCCTGAAGTGCCCTTTTTTTCCATTCGGAGCGAATGGTTTTCTATGTATATTATCTAGTTTTTGTTCAAAACCGTTTATTTTATTTATGACTGTATAATCATGTAGAAAATTAAAAGTCGGCGCAAAAAATATGAACACAGTCATGATGCAGGATAATGGAAGAATTATCATTTCGAAGTAGATTTGGAACGTTTCAATAACTACTTTTTTTTAAAATTTAGTTAAAAAAAAGAATCCAGATATTGTTAAATCATATGTATAAAAAAAAAATTTAAAAAAAATACAAAAATTTAGTATAAAGACGTTGCTTTTGCAACACACGATACAAGCCGCGGGCCCCAACCTTTTAAAAAAGGGCCCGCGCCTGTTACTGGACAGGTTCCGTGGCCATTGGAGAGAGCGTCGAGCTATGGGGGAAGATATCCCCGGGGTCGAGACCGAAGTACCAATAAAAAATTTTGTTGTCTAATTCTTCTTCCTCCAGGGTGTTTTTCCTTGGTATTTTAAAATTGAATTGAAGTCCTAACGCTTGAAAATACTTATTTTTTTGAATATTTTATTCCGAATCTGATTTTTTTTTGTTATTTTAGTGATACTAGACGCGTGGGGTCCCTTTTCCCCTGATAACCATGGGGTTATGTATTGGTTATTATTTGGTTTACAATTGGTCCTTACCTCTGATAACCATGGTTATGTATTGGTTGTTATTTGGTTAACAATTGGTTTATAAATGGTTATCGTTTGGTTATTAGTTGGTTATCATATGTCTTCCAAATCAACAAAAGAAGAGGTTTACAAATGGTTATCTATGATAATCATTTGATAACTTTTTGAAACAAATGTTATCAGTTTGTTTACAAATGGTTATTGAAAGGTTATGTCTTCTGGGTTGCTATTTGGTTATTAGTTGGTTATCGATTGGTTTACAAAAATTTTAGTTAGGGATTCCGCGAGTGTTGTGCTATGCACTATTTGAAGAAGAAAGGCAATGATGTGTATTAATACTAAGTAAGATAGCCATTCCTTTAGTTATGTTCAAAAGGGCTACTTTTCATGTTTTAATTACTAATAATTTTAATATTTGGTTTGAATATCAATTAATGTTTTTATAATCAACTTTGTTTTGTAGGGTATTTCAAAAGGGCCTCATCCCAGTCCAATATTTTTCTGTCATGCTTGTTTGTAACTTGACTGGTAGGATATTAATCATTACAACGATAGAAACTAACGCGTATTGGTATACAATAAGTTTATTTGTACATATCTAAAATAGGTATTACCAATACTGTAAATTGTGATATTCGCAATTTCGGTACTGGAACAATTAATATCCATCCAAAAAGAGGAACCAAATCAACCATAACATTCCTAACTTTGTTCAGGTACTAGCTAGACTAAGATGTAGGATGGACCCACACAGAATGACCGAAGTGTCGTTTGAGTTGAATTTTAGACTTCAGTCGCTTCAATTCCTCCTTAAACACCTAATTTAGCTCTTGGTCTAAAATAAAGATATGAACTATTGTATATTCAGTTGTTTTTGATATGTCGACCTTGATCTAACAATCATAATAAGGTTTTTGATTCAAAAACAAGATAAACAATACCAGTTCATGAGAAGAAATCATAAATATTCGTAAAGAAAAAATCAGTTATATAACTGAGTGGGTAGACTCTAAAAACTATTTATTTGTTTATTTATTTTATGATCTTAAGGCCAAACCTTTCTTTCTTCATATATCAATTGTGACCAGAGACATGTTTGAAGCTCTGTCTATTGGTATATATATATAATTCTAAAAAGACAATATCTTAAAACTCAAATTAACAAAAGAAGGAAGTATTAGTGTTATATGAACTCAGAAACATAGCTTTATTTGTTTAGGAACCTTACACATTGTAGATGTTTATTGAACCTCCGTCCTTTTAGTTCCTAAACACTGGAAGTTTATTCACTTCAAATGAAAGTAAAGAAGAAGAAGGTAATCACTTGATGTTTCTAAATCTAGAGATATGCGTCAAGTTTCCAATTGATCCGCCTTCACGGCTGCAACGAGGCAGGCCAGGACATGACGACGTGTGTGTCACCAGGCCGGGACACGCAATCACGTTGTGGATGTTTGTGTATGCTCATGTCACAGACACTATGATGACTTGGACCTGGAACACCCGTCGGAGTCACCTTACCAAGATGGAGTAACTCTGCGTGGAGTTTCCATCGACCGCCATTCATGCTCCAGGCAGGACAAGAACAAGAACAACGTTAAAATAACCCAGGGCCGATTTATTTGTTTATTTATTTTATGATCTTAAGGCTCACAGGAAGTAGCTATAATTATCGCGCGATGCAGTTTCCCCGCATTCAGTTGAACTCGGCCCACGAATTGTCATATCGCATAATGTTTTTTTTTACTCTTTTCACGATAAAATTTACTTAGGACTTGTGTGATGTCCGATTTGCGAAATGTATATAAAATGGGCTTATAAAAATTGCGAACTGGACAATAATTTTTGAAAATTTACCTTCACTTTAGAGCTTTATAAAAATATGTGTTACAAAAACTTTTTATGGAAATTACATCACACATAAGTCCTAATTTCAACATTTATCTTCAAATCAAAAAAAAAATTACCAAAATCCGTGTGAGTGTTACCGCTAAACTACTGAACTACGAATGCATGTTTGCGCTGATTTTAGGCCCTTTTCAGCCCATCAAGTGCTGCCTCTGGCGATACGACTTTTTTGGAGTGACAGGATGGTTATTTATGTTCGAACTAACAATTTCATTGGCCACAGAGTAAAATTGTTCATGCTATGCAGAACACCACCTCAATGCATAATACATGTTTACTGTTTTGCTATGAACACGGCAACAGTAAGACATTATGTTATTTGTGTAAGCTGTTAAGCTTGAATCAACCATTTTATTTTTCACGCTGAGCCCAATAAGAAACGTAACAGCATAATCATAATCGTGCATACGATATACATTCGATGGAAAATGCTAAATTATAGTAGGATCTTGCAACGTCATCAGTTCATAGTTTTTGTTTTTGTGGGGTGGTTTTTAGGATTACGCCTCGCACATGATGTGAAACATATTTTACTTTATAGCATGTTAACGGAACGCAATCTTGTTAGCCTAGTATATGATCGTGTCAAATTATAACAGACAAAAGATTAAATTTAAAAGTTTATTTACTCGTTTTGAGTCACCGGATCATTCGTCTATCCGAGCGTTTTCCTTTTCGCGAGCTGGAGTATCCACGTCACAAAGTACTCGGAATCAATGGCGCAGGCCTTTAAAATGGAATAAAATAGTGGGGTTCGCAGTTTTGGAAGTCGTTCTGTGTTTAATTTACACGACTGTCAATACGAATATCTTAAATATATTGCATAAAATTGTCTCCACTGGGAATAGAACCCCGGCCGTCTCCCGCTGTCCGGGCGATCGGGGACGGATGCTCTTACCACATGAGCATTGGAGACGGCGTCATGAATTCGGTCTATTTGGTAGTTATTTTTATATTGGGGTGTATAGTTAAGTGTCGATATAATCAAATACAAATGGTGAACATTTGTGAGCACTACACCCAAAAAATCAGACGTTAAAGGGTATATTCACGTGAAAATCTAAAGCCGATCCATTGTATAAACTGTTATTCGCTGGGCATATCCTCATTACACATGAAAAGATATCAATCTAGTTTTTGTTTGTGCTTTCAAAACGACGTGGTACGCAATAAATTAGTCCCAGCTGTCCCCAACCCCCTCCAGCAGCAAGCATTTCTCTTGCAATAGTAAGATATTATTCTCAAGGCCATGCCATGTGTGTAAAGCTGGCTCCGACAACGTATGCGTGACAAGTCTTTACTTTTTTTTACGTGTTATCCAATCCGCACATTGTTATTTGTGAATATTGTTTATTGGGGCATGCAAGTACCTACCACCACGGAATGACCATAAAAAATAGCGGATCGACGACACATTCTGTAGATTTTGCCCACGTCATCGTCATTATAAATTTATTAAGTTACTTTATCACTTCAAATGATATTTTGTCTTTCACACTTGCTCTATCCTATTCCTAGCTTATATCTTTTGCTTTGACATGTTTTTGATTATTATATTTTGGTGTTGAATTGACATGAAGTATACCTGATGGCGGAAAAGGTTTCATATAATTTCCGAAGCAAAAAGTTTTTAAACGGTTACTAGTTACTACGATGAATCTTCTGACTATAAACGAGAATCATTACTGTGCAGTAAAGAAAGCTAAGTAGAAATAAAGAGGTATACTACGATCTGAACAAACAGACAGACAATTAAACATATGGAACAAATCGGTTACACAGGTGTTTAGAAAATAATAATATATTATATTCTGCGTAATGCGTCTTCCCGCAGTTCAGCTGGAACTTACTTAGTCCATAATAATTGTCATATCTGCATAAAATTAGGAAATCTATTACAATATAAATTAAACTTATTTATACTTTATAAAACATGATACCTACTAGGGAAATTATGGAAAATAAACATTTGCTTTCGAATACTAAAAAAATATTACACCTTTTAAATTAAATACGCAATTTCACAAGTTTTAAAATGTTGTGGCTTGTGTGCGTGGTTGGTATTGAACATTAATTATTGTAAGCTTGGTTAGATTATATTTTGTCAGCTTGCCATTTCCTCCCTACGATATCTTGATGTAGGCCTACCATATTTTGTATGACTATGAAATAGCAACTAGTGCTAATGAATAATACCTAGTGGTGTATCCAGGAATGTCCAATGGGGGGGGGGGGGGGGTTGGCGTCGTGTAAACAGGGACGGGTCGGTGTGCGAAGCCCCAGCCGCCGGGGCCCTTTCGATTTTTTCTCGTATTGAACATTTTCAACGCCTCTAAAGCACGTTGTAGAGTCAATACATAAAACAAGAAGTCGTGCGTCGAATCATAAATTTTCTTATTGTGCGAAGTCTGGACTTTGTAAGTAATTGTAATTACCTATGTAAATATCATAGGTTGCTCCCTCCTTATATTTTTCTTCAATCGATCACACTCGTTTTGTTTTTTTTTTGGGGCCATGGGGGGGGGGGGCTTCAACCCCATAACCCATAACCCTAACCACCCCTCGCCCCCTTGATCCGCCACTGAAAAAACACTACTACTATACTACTACAAAAACAACAAAGTTTTAAAATCAATCCCTAACGGTTGGAAGCGCCCTTTCTCCAATAAATAAAAACAATCTGTTGCAACTTAAAACTGAGCAATCCCATTATTTTATTCAGGTGATAATACCCATTAGTTCGATATTATAAACCGTATTATACATTTTTAGTGCAAGGGCCACTGAATCTCTAGCTGATTTGGGGAAGGGGAGGTAAAATGATCACTTAGGATTAATTTGTTACATGTATGTATCAGTAAAAAAAGTATACATTTGACTTGATTCTAATTTGGGGATTTTAATGAATGCTTGGGGCTCAACTTTTGGTGTCTTGAGTGAGGTAGTCCTGTTTTTTACATGGCCACACATTCATTTGTTTGAGTAACCAAATAATTTCTGGAGAAAATATTGTAAAAAGGGATTATAGTAGCATATCAACATCCGACATTTCCATTGGCGCAGCGATTTTTGGCCGAACGGGTTGAACTTGCACTCAAATGAATTACTAACAACTTCTTAAACTAAAAATGTTTTTTGCTTTGGACCTGGGATGTGTGCGGTGTTCCGATACTGAACACAGCGGAGGAGTGGAGTCCTGGGGAGCCGAGCAGAAGCCCCCTCCCCCCCCCCCCCACACACACACAATCGCATGCATGTCTGGTTTTTTGTCGCTAAAGTGAACAGCCCACCCTGACGTAGGCGCGAAAAAGCGGGTGACTTGATAGTACGTACTTCACTCACACATAGGTCCCCCCGCTATCTGTCACATGGGTGGTTGGGGTAAGAGTGAGACATATCTCTATCAAAACCATGCATTTCAGAGTTCCTCAACTCAGATGAAACAATTAATAGAATCGTTCCGATAAACTAAGAAGCGTGAGCATCCATCACGCGACCTATATAGCCCTATCATATTAAACCCATTAGTATTTAAAAACCTGTTTCAATGTATTCTTCCCAAGTTTTTTCTTGTATTGGCCTTCTAATATTCGTAAAAGTAGGAACTCGTTGGTGAGGTGTGGTTAGGGCTCCTGCTTCCAATGAGAAGGTCCAGGGTTCGATTCCGCTGGTAGGCAGATTTATTTAGCTTCTGATGTGGATTCGAGTCCCATCAGTTCTTAGAAGTGTAACCGGTTACTTTGGGCTTGGAGTTGTCCTAGCACGATGCACATAATATTATATGTTATAACACCGTAATGAAAGCAGAATAAGATGTGCTTTGTGCTGCGTGACTGTAAGTACCTAAACTGTTTGTCTTTACACACTACTTACATATAATCAGTGGCGTAACTATCGGAGGGCGAATTTGGTCGAGGGGGGGCGAGGGGGACGCAACTTTTTTATGTTGAAATTAATTATTTTTTAATATTATTAAAATTGTTGATACTTTTTTCTTATTTGGCAATTTTTTCATATATTTTTTAAGGTTTTTGTAAAACAAATTGTCAAAATACTCCATCACACTTAGATCGAAATTTTTGCCGGGCTGTGCGCTTCGCACCCTATCAAACTGGGGGGCCACCCCACTCAGACCCATTGTTTCACAAACGGGCTCGTTACCCAGGAAGGAGCGTAAATCATAAATTTTTTTGGATGATACCACGGACTATCCTGTACAGTGGTACCTACATACCCCTTTCACTAAGTTGTGCTGACCATTGATCTTTGGAGATACACAATGTTCGCTCCGCGAAAAATAAGGGCAAGTTACGCCAATGTATTTAGGTGGCTCGCTAGCGCACTCGCAAGCCAAGCAGCCATGCGCGAGACACTCCAGCACCTTATACCGCAAGCATAGTTGGGCCGTTTTCGGCGCATCGCAACAGGCAACACGGGATGTGAACATGAAGTTTAAAAAACTATCTTATCGGGGGTTTTGGGTACCTGACAACCACATATTAAATTTGGTTGGAGGTGGACCATCCTTCTGTGAAAACGTTGGGTTGAACATGCTTAAATCACTATAAAATCCTGATACGAAGAGCGTGCAGCAAGGGTAGAACCTCCTAACAGCGGTCGTCACCTAAGACTGTTTGCTAAGCACAATAATTAAATTAACTTACAACAGCAAGAAAATTATATGGCGTTTGGGTTTGATTCTGTCCGAGGAGCGGGGGGGGGGGAGGGGGGGAGGATGTGGCGAACGGATACGCAACGGAGGAGCGTTGACCAGAGTAGAACCTTCTTTCAATGCGCCAAGCTTTATTAGTTCTTTATTCTATATTTGGAATGCTTTGATTAATATAAATTACTGTAATTTATGTTTGATTCCTAATGTTTTGTACGTATACACAACGTTGAATCTATCGCTTGCGTTAGTCACTGGGGTCGAAATGAATATCATAACTTTGAAGGCACAACTAACTGGATGAAACATCGCTTGGCTCTTCAGTATTCTCAACGCTTTTAGGTGGCTTGGCTTGTTATTATTATCCCAATCATGTTGATGTGAAATGCTTGGCTGAACTTTTTACAAGTTTTTGTAGTCGTCGGATGTAATTATACTGACAAGTTGTTGGCTCAAGGGCTTGACTGATTCGGAGGTCTCGGGTTCTGAATCCGTCACAACCTTCCTGATTATTATTACTGTGTACTGATTAGTATTTGTAGTATCGTACTGCTAGCATATAATAAGGCAGTGATAAGCATTATATAAAACTTGTGTCCTGACATGGGGGATCTTACCCGGTCTAGGTATAGCAGTTGAGTTGTTGTGTATCCTGTGAACCAATTCTTCTGGACTTAACCCAAGTCGCGTCACATTTGACTGACAATAATTTTTTATGTTGATGGTCAACCTGTATTTCAGAATAATATAACATTATCCTTTTTTTTGTTTTTTTTTTTTTTTCCAAAAATGTTGCGTAATGTTTCTTTATTTGCAATCCCTCATTCCATGATAATGATCATTGCATATAGGACAAAAACTAAACTTAATTGAATTATTTGGTTTTCCTCCAGTATGTGATGGGTTCGTCACACTCAATACAAACAAATTATTGAATGTAAAACACTTCTTTATACTTGACGGACGACACTCCTTTTAACCGCCAGCTTCGTGAATGGTGATATTTGATCTCAGTGCGACCTTGGGCAATGTGTGAGCGCATCTCGCGTCCTCTCAAACCTTTTCTGCAGTACAAACAGATCCCACTGCCTCGTCATAATATACGGCTCGCTATTGGAGGGACAAATTAAAAATATTTTGAGCGGAACTTCTGAGGCCCTCCTCCAACACGTCTCTCCCGCAATCCCCTCACCCATGTCCGTTTCATCTCCAAAATTATGCTTAACGCCTGTGACACCTTAAGGCCAAACCTTTCTTTCTTCATATATCAATTGTGACCAGAGGCATGTTTGAAGCTCTGTCTATTGGTATATATGTATAATTCTTAAAAAGACAATGTCTTAAAACACAAATTAACAAAAGAAGGAAGTATTAGTGTTATATGAACTCGGAAACATAGCTTTATATGTTTAGGAACCTTAAGCATTGGAGATGTGATTGAATCTCCGGTCTTTTAGTTCCTAAACAACTAAAGTTTATTCAACTTCGAATGGAAAGTAAAACAAGAAGATGGCATCAGGTTGATGTTGTAATCTTAGAGATATGCGTCAAGTTTCATTGACCGCCATTCACGCTGCAACGAGGCAGGACAAGGACAAGAACAACGTTGAAATAACCCAAGGCCGGAACTCCAATCACGTTGTGGAATGTTGTGTATGCTCATGTCACAGACACTATGATGATCTTGGACCTGGGAACAATCGTCGAGATCACCTTCCAAGATGGAGTACTCTGCAGTGGAAGTTTCATCGACCGCCATTCATGCTTCAACAGGCAGGACAAGAACAAGAACAACGTTGAAATAACCCAGGGCCGGGACACCAATCTGGTTGTGGAATGTTGTATGTGCTCATATCACAGCCACTTTGATGGTCTCGGACCTGGGGACAATCGTCGAGATCACGTCCCAAGATGGAGGACTCTGCAGGGGAAGTTTCATCGACCGCCATTCATGCTGCAACGAGGCAGGATAAGGACGACGTTGAAGTTACCCAGGGCCGGGACACCACTCTTGTTGGAAAATGTTGTCTGTGCTCATTTTTCAGTAGGAGTGGTGTTCTCGGACCTGGGGACATTCGTCGAGCTCACCTCCCAAGACGGCGACTCCGCATGATGGTTCCATTTACCCTAATTCACGCGGCAACATAGCAAGTCTGAAGACGTCGTTAAAATAACCAGGGACGAGTGACCACTCTTGTTGTGAAATGTTGTCTGTACTCATATCACAATCGGAGTAGTTTTTTTGAAACCAGAAAACATCCGTCAAGCTCACTCCCCAATACAGGCGACTACAAAGGGCTGTTCCATAGCCATTTTTGCGCTGCAACAAGACATGAACTTAGAAGTCGTTGAAATGTCCCAGTACTGTTTTAAAAGGTTGTAAAATTTTGTGACAACAACAGTTAATGTTAGTAATAAGAAACAGTATGTTTACATAATGTTATGTTATTAGAAACGGTTAATATTTTGTGTCATATTTGTACATTTATAAATTTTGTTGGTCTTTTAGTTAGAGGCGCTGCTTCTAAAGCAAAAGGTCCAGAGTTTGATTCTTGCTTTAATTAGAATTTTCGTTATCGTCTTCATTAATTCATTGCTCAGGTACTTGTAAACAGGGACTTTTGAGTTGTCCTTTGGTATCCAGTTGTTCATAGTTCGCACATCAATGGCATTGGTCCTACAGGGATGGCTTGGCCGGCTTTAATAGTTTTGTCCCTAAATATAAATCAGTTTTTGGATGAGCATAGCGAGCGAAGCGAAAACTTCAATTTCACTGACCCCTCAAAAAATTTAGCTCCAATGTTTTTTTTGTGTTTGTTTTTTTGTCTGTTTATTTGCACGATTCCGAGAAAACGGCATAAGCGATCATGATGAAAATTGAAGGGGACCTTCGAAATCTCTGAACTATGATGTGCCACGTTTTTGGGAAAAATCGAAGAAATATTATGAATATCGCACTTTTACGATTTTTTTCGATTTTTGTGCGTTATTTTCGAGACATTTGGGCTGATTCTGACCAAACGGGTGGGGCTACAACGTTCATATTTCACATGGACATTAAGGTTATGGTGATGTAGTACCTTTTGAAAGAAAAAGATGAAAAAGTAAGCCAGAATCCAAAGAATTAAGGTTTTGATATGAGTTTTTTTGAGGTTTATAATAACAATTAACAAGTAACATTTGAAACTCAACAACAATCACCTTCAATGCATTCACAATGCACTTGCAAATGTAAAGTGGTCCCACGCAAACTAAAAACTTACAAAAACGCTCATCCATCAACGCGGCGGGACTTTAGCATTTTCCTAGTACATATATGAAAGTGTGGGTAAATTTTTAATATGAATTTCATGTTAATGTTAAAGTTGAGCCACCAGTTTGGTTGGAAAATGTTGTGTGTACACTCATTTAACCATTGTGGTCATGATAAATTGTTAATGGAAAACAATTATTGTGGTCGTCAAAATATATAAACTTAGCGGTTTGTGGGTTACGATAAGCTTAAAACTATTCGTAAATTTGGCTAAAAAATCTCCTTTATTGCAAGTGTGCTTTCTTTATAATAACAAGAATGAAGTTACCTTGGTATCCAACTATCAATGTACATAACATACATGTTCGTTTGTACAATTTATAACTTCTTGTTAGCATAACTCGCCTCTTGATGTCATTTTAAGATATTTTATTAAATTGTTTGTTTCCAGTAAATAATAGATTAATTTCCTGACCTCTATACAGTTAAAATGTATTTAAAAAAAAATACCCAAGACAAAAACAAATATATACCGGCTTCAGTCAATGAAATACTGGATAAGCCTTTCTTTGTTCACGTACTAAAAGTGACTGAGATTAACTAAAATCTTAGTCCTTTTGGTACCTAAACAAATGAAGTGTATTCAGCTTTGTGACGAAAATACACAAGAAGAAGACACCAGCCGGCCTCAGTCATTGATCTAATGGACTTGCCTTTCTTTGTTCAGGTACTTATGACAACTGAGATGCGCTTGATTACCATTCTTTTGGTACACAAACAGTAATGAAGTGTATTCAACTACGAGACGAAAATACACAAGAAGAAGGACGTGAAATGACCCAGGGCCGGGACACCAATCTGGTTGTGGAATGTTGTATGTGCTCATATCACAGCCACTTTGGTGATCTCGGACCTGGGGACAATCGTCGAGATCACCTCCCAAGATGGAGGACTCTGCAGGGGAACTTTCATCGACCGCCATTCATGCTGCAACAGGCAGGACAAAGACAAGAACAACGTTGAAATAACCCACGGCCGGGTCATCAATCTGGTTGTGGAATGTTGTGTTGCTCATATCACAGCCACTTTGATGGTCTCGGACCTGGGGACAATCGTCGAGATCACCATCCAAGATGGAGGACTCTGCAGGGGAACTTTCATCGACCGCCATTCACGCTGCAACAAGGAGGTCGAGGACAAGGATGACGTTGAAATTACCCAGGGCCGGGTCATCAATCTGGTTGTGGAATGTTGTGTATGCTCATATCACAGCCACTTTGATAATCTCGGACCTGGGGACAATCGTCGAGATCACCTCCCAAGATGGAGGACTCTGCAAAGGAACTTTCATCGACCGCCATTCACGCTGCAACAAGGAGGTCGAGGACAAGGATGACGTTGAAATTACCCAGGGCCGGGTCATCAATCTGGTTGTGGAATGTTGTGTATGCTCATATCACAGCCACTTTGATGGTCTCGGACCTGGGGACAATCGTCGAGATCACCTCCCAAGATGGAGGACTCTGCAGGGGAAGTTTCTTTGCCCGCCATTCATGCTGCAAAGAGGAAGGACAAGGACGACGGTGAAATAACCCAGGGCCGAGACACCAATCTGGTTGTGGAATGTTGTGTATACTCATATCACAGGCACTTTGGTGATTTCGGACCTGGGGACAATCGTCGAGATCACCTCCCAAGATGGAGGACTCTGCAGGGGAAGTTTCTTCGCCCGCCATTCATGCTGCAAAGAGGAAGGACAAGGACGACGGTGAAATAACCCAGGGCCGAGACACCAATCTGGTTGTGGAATGTTGTGTATGCTCATATCACAGCCACTTGGGTGTTCTCGGACCAGGGGACAATCGTCGAGATCACCTCCCAAGATGGAGGACTTTGCAGGGGAAGTTTCTTCGCCCGCCATTCATGCTATTGCTGCAACGAGGCAGGTGGAGTTGTGCCTCTAGCTTTGTTAAGAAATGTTGAGTGTACACACATTTATAGTATAGGCAAATTAAGGTTGGAGACGGAAATAATTATTAGAAAGCTGATTTCTTTTGTAATACGTTCATTGGGGCCCCCTGTATATCTCCAGAAAAATCACCAAAAATCCTACTTGGGGAACACCCTTCAATTTTGAAAAAATCGCCGCCATCTTGCAGTTTTAAAAAAAAATGCCATAACTTAGGAGTAGATAGTCCTTTAGAGGCTGCATGGAGGTGACATAACATGCGTTGAACGGAGTAAAGATGAAGCTTCCAGTCGCCTGTCCTTTCTGCTCTCACGAAGTATTGCATTACCCACACTTGATCGAAGTACTGCAACCACAATTAGGCAGTTCGGCTACTTTCTTCAAGTGCTTTCATCACGCTGCCTATGATGATCATATGATGATCTGGCGACTAGCCACCCCCAGACCAGAGGACCGTGAGGCTAGGAAACGGGACGGCTTGAGGTACCACTGGAGTGACTACCTTGATAAGATATGCTCGATAATTCTCTCACGCCACGCTGATGCACGTCTCATCATACTCTTAGACGACAAATCAGACCTTCCCTTTAGCATCAAGGATGATGAGCACGATCGACGGGCAGCAAAACATCTACAAATCCCAAATGTTTTCCCTAAGCCTGAAGACCCGTTTCCAGAAGCTGCTGAATTCAATAAGCTGATGGTCAATTCAGGAAATAAGGTCAGACTGCAGAGACTTGTGAAGGAACAGATGAAAGCAAAAATTGGTCAGCTGCATAGTGGTGTCATATATTGTGAGGGCAATACGTCAACTGGCCTGAGCACTGGCGTGACGAGCGACGAGTACGTCTTCAAGCATCCAGAAGCAGACACAATGCTGCTTTCAACGTATGCCAAGCTGAGAGCTGGGAATTATACTGGAGCAGTTGTTCTAGACAGCTAGGACACAGATGTAAATGTACAAGCAGCTTATGTCTCACAACAATTCAGAGGAGACCTGCTGATAAAACGCAAGCATTCAATAATCAACTGCAATGCCCTACTGTCAGCAGAGGTCGCCGATGTCATCATACCTCTACATGTCATCACAGGCAGTGACCACACATCAGGTTTCTATGGGCATGGCAAAAAAACAAGTATTGCAGGAATTAATTAATGACTCAGAGCAGAGGCCAGAGAGGTCTTGTAAGAGTAGGTGAAAGTGTGGAGCTAGAGGACAAAGTCAGAGCAAATATGAAGGCATTTGTCCTCTCAAAGGTCTATGCTGAAAGTGCAGATGCTACCTGCGCACAAGCCAGAGTTACCATGCGGCACAAAATGAAGAACAAGAGTACGATTCGACTCCCACCTGACGACGACTCGTTGGATCTCCATGTGCAAAGGACGAATTACATTGCGTGTTGCCAGCTCCATTACGAGCTGCTAGAGCATCCGTCCCCCATTGGTCACGGCTGGGAAATTCTAAATGGGAAGTGCCGACCAGTGTGCCACACCCTACCCCCCTTGCCCCAGCAGCTCAAAACTCGTGGTTGTCCAGATGATAGTGGTGAAGATAGTGGCAGCGATGATGACCTTAACGATAAAACCTTCTAAGAGAACAAATCCGTTGAGAAATTGTCATTGTCTCTCAATTCATGTACCATAACCACTCTTGTCACAGCTCCTTAGAAAATCGCTAAATTATTGTCTATAAAATAAACACATTTCTCTACTGTCAGTTATACAAAATTATATAAACAGGGCTTTCATTTGAGCCTTATATGAAAGTTCTACTACGATTTCGAGAAACTGGGTATTCCAAGCTGCAAATCGACGGCCATCTTGGATTTGAATTTTAAAAAAACTGTTCTTATCGCCAAACCGACTTCAGAAACGAATTCCTCGACCCCCAAAGCCACAAAAACCACATACTACGCGATACTTTAGGTTAAACCCTTGCAAAGATAGTGTCAGACGTGGCAAATGGCAGCCATATTGGATTTTGGGCTCTGGCGGAGTATGTCCACACTTTCGCGAGAGGCATGGGGGCTAAATATTTAATAAAACCTTCTTTGAGGACTAATCCGTTGACATATTGTCATTGACTCTCAACGGTCACAAAAGTGTTGGAAATGACCGTACTTTTTTTGAAAACTGCAAGATGGCGGCGGTTTTTTAATAATTTAAGGGTGTTCCCCACGTAGTATTTTTGAGAATTTTTCTGGAGATATACAGGGGGCCCTAATGAACGTATTACAAAAAGAACCAGCTTTCGAATCACATTTTGGCAATTTTTTGAAAACTGCAAGATGGCGGCGATTTTTTCAAAATTTAAGTTTGTTGCCCAAGTAGGATTTTTGGGGATTTTTCTGGAGATATACAGGGGGCCCCAATGAACGTATTACAAAAAGAATCAGCTTTCTAATAATTATTTCCGTCTCGGACCGAATTTCAGTCGAATTTGCCTATACTATTAACACTCTTGGTCATAAACAATTGTGAATGTGAAGCAATTGTGGTAGTCAAAATATATAAACTTAGTTGTATGTGGGTTAAAATTAACTCAAAATATTCGCGAATTTGCGTAAGGCTCATATACTCCTTCATAGCTAGAGTATTCACACGAGAACGACAAGCATAAAGTTACTTTGATATCAAACTTTAAATACATAACATACATGTTGTCAGTTTGTACAAAATATAACGTCCTGTTAGCCCAACTGTACCTCTTGCTGCTATATGAATGTCGTTTATTAAATATCTCATGTTGTCATTTATTGATATGAATGTCGTTTATTAAATATCTCATGTTGTCATTTATTGATTTATTTCAAGTTCTCTATACAGTTAAAAATGTATTTAAGGCGACTTAGCATTGCAGATACATTGACCACCAAAAAAAAGCAATAGGCTTATTAACGAAGATGTTGTTGAATTTACTCAGGGCGGGGTAACCAATATGGATGAGGTATGTTGTATACGCTTATAAATCATTCGCATTGGTTATCTCGGACCTGGAGACAATCGAGTTCGCCTCCCAAGACGGGCGACTCAGCAATGCAGATCCATCAACCACCATTAACAACGCAACATGGCAATAAACGAAGATGTCTTTGAAATAACCCAGGGCCGGGTAACCAATATGGATGTTGTATGTTTTATACGATCATAAAACATTCGTATTGTTATCTCGGACCTGGAGATAATCGAGTACACCTCCCAAGACGGGCGACTCAGCATTGCAGATCCATTGACCACCATTAACTACGCAACATGGCAATAAACGAAGATGTCTTTGAAATAACCCAGGGCCGGGTAACCAATATGGATGTTGTATGTTTTATACGATCATAAAACTTTCGCATTGGTTATCTCGGACCTGGAGACAATCGAGTTCACCTCCCAAGACGGGCGACTCAGCATTGCAGATCCATTGACCACCTTTACCAACGCAACACGGCAATAAACGAAGATGTCGTTGAAATAACCCAGGGCCGGTTAACCAATGTGGATGTAGTATGTTGTATATACGCTCATTAAATATTCGTGTTGATTTACTCGGACTTAAGAGACAATCTTCTAGTTCACCTCCCAAGACTGGTCATTCCGCGAGTGTCGTGCTATGCACTATTTGAAGAAGAAAGGCAATGATGTGTATTAATACTAAGTAAGATAGCCATTCCTTTAGTTATGTTCAAAAGGGCTACTTTTCATGTTTTAATTACTAGTAATTTTAATATTTGGTTTGAATATCAATTAATGTTTTTATAATCAACTTTGTTTTGTAGGGTATTTCAAAAGGGCCTCATCCCAGTCCAATATTTTTCTGTCATGCTTGTTTGTAACTTGACTGGTAGGATATTAATCATTACAACGATAGAAACTAACGCGTATTGGTATACAATAAGTTTATTTGTACATATCTAAAATAGGTATTACCCAATTTTGTAAATTGTGTATTCGAAATTTCGGTACTGGAAAAATTTAATCCTCCATAAGAGGAACCAAATCAACCTTTAACATTCCTAACTTTGTTCAGGTACTAGCTAGACTAAGATGTAGGATGGACCCACACAGAATGACCGAAGTGTCGTTTGAGTTGAATTTTAGACTTCAGTCGCTTCAATTCCTCCTTAAACACCTAATTTAGCTCTTGGTCTAAAATAAAGATATGAACTATTGTATATTCAGTTGTTTTTGAATGTCAGACCATTGGAATCTAAACAATCATAATAAGGTTTGATTAAAAAACAAGATTAAACAATACACAGTTCATGAGAAGAAATCATAAATATTTGGAAAGAAAAAATCAGTTCTATAACTGAGTGGGTAGACTCTAAATACAATTTATTATTTTATTTATTTTATGATCTTAGGGCCAAACCTTTCTTTCTTCATATATCAATTGTGACCAGAGACATGTTTGAAGGTCTGTCTATTGGTATATATATATAATACTATAAAGACAATATCTTAAAACTCAAATTAACAAAAGAAGGAAGTATTAAAGTTATATGAACTCAGAAACATAGCTTTATTTGTTTAGGAACCTTAAGCATTGGAGATGTGATTGAACCTCCGGTCTTTTAGTTCCTAAACAACTGAAGTTTATTCATTTTCGAATGAAAGTAAAACAAGAAGATGGCATCAGGTTGATGTTGTAATCTTAGAGATATGCGTCAAGTTTCATTGACCGCCATTCACGCTGCAACGAGGCAGGACAAGGACGACGTTGTAATAACCCAAGGCCGGGACTCCAATCACGTTGTGGAATGTTGTGTATGCTCATGTCACAGACACTATGATGATCTTGGACCTGGGAACAACCGTCGAGATCACCTTCCAAAGTGGAGGACTCTGCAGGGAAGTTTATTGACCGCCATTCATGCTTCAACAGGCAGGACAAGGATAAGAACAACGTATAAATAACCCAGGGCCGGGACTCCAATCTGGTTGTGGAATGTTGTGTATGCTCATATCACAGCCACTTAGGTATTCTCAGACCTAGGGACAATCGTCGAGATCACCTCCCAAGATGGAGTACTCTGCAGTGGAAGTTTCATCGACCGCCATTCATGCTTCAACAGGCAGGACAAGAACAAGAACAACGTTGAAATAACCCAGGGCCGGGACACCAATCTGGTAGTGGAATGTTGTATGTGCCCATATCACAGACACTATGATGATCTTGGACCTGGGAACAACCGTCGAGATCACCTTCCAAGATGGAGTACTCTGCAGTGGAAGTTTCATCGACCGCCATTCATGCTTCAACAGGCAGGACAAGAACAAGAACGTTGAAATAACCCAAGGCCGGGACACCAATCTCGTTGTTGAATGTTGTGTATGCTCATATCACAGCCACTTAGGTGTTCTCAGACCTTGGGACAATCGTCGAGATCACCTCCCAAGATGGAGGACTCTGCAGGGGCAGTTTCATTGACCGCTATTCACGCTGCAACGAGGCAGGACAAGAACAAGAACAACGTTGAAATAACCCAGGGCCGGGACACCAATCTGGTGTGGAATTTTTGTATGTAAGCTCATATCACAGCCACTTTGATGGTCTCGGACCTGGGGACAACCCGTCGAGATCACCTCCAAGATGGAGGAACCCCTGCAGGGGCAGTTTCATTGACCGCTATTCACGCTGCAACGAGGCAGGACAAGAACAAGAACAACGTTGAAATAACCCCAGGGCCGGGACACCAATCTGGTTGTGGAATGTTGTGTAAGCTCATATCACAGCCACTTTGCTGGTCTCGGAACTGGGGACAATCGTCGAGATCACCATCCCAAGATGGGGGACTCTGCAGGGGAAGTTTCATTGACCGCCATTCACGCTGCAACGAGGCAGGACAAGGACAAGGACGACGTTGTAAAAACCCCAAAGGGCCCGGGACCCAATCACGTTGGGAATGTTGTGTATGCTCAAGTCACAGACACTATGATTATCTTGGACCTGGAACAACCGTCGAGACACCTTCCAGATGGAGGACTCTGCAGGGGAAGTTTCATCGACGCCTTTCATGCTGCAACGAGGCAGGATAAGGACGACTTTTGAAGAAACCAGGGCCCGGAACACAACTCTTTTTGTAAAATGATGTCTGTGCTCATTTTTCAGTAGGAGTGGTGTTCTCGGACCTGGGGACATTCGTCGAGCTCACCTCCCAAGCGGCGCTTCCGCATGATGGTTCCATTTACCCTAATTCACGCGGCAACATAGCAAGTCCGAAGACGTCGTTAAAATAACCAGGGCCGAGTGACCACTCTTGTTGTGAAATGTTGTCTGTACTCATATCACAATCGGAGTAGTTTTCTCGGACCAGGAAACATCCGTCAAGCTCACTCCCCAATACATGCGACTACAAAGGGCTGTTCCATAGCCATTTTTGCGCTGCAACAAGACATGAACTTAGAAGTCGTTGAAATGTCCCAGTACTGTTTTTAAAGGTTGTAAAATTTTGTGACAACAACAGTTAATGTTAGTAATAAGAAACAGTATGTTTACATAATGTTATGTTATTAGAAACGGTTAATATTTTGTGTCATATTTGTACATTTATAAATTTTGTTGGTCTTTTAGTTAGAGGCGCTGCTTCTAAAGCAAAAGGTCCAGAGTTTGATTCTTGCTTTAATTAGAATTTTCGTTATCGTCTTTATTAATTCATTGCTCAGGAACTTGTAAACAGGGACTTTTGAGTTGTCCTTTGCCATTTGGTATCCAGTTGTTCATAGTTCGCACATCAATGGCATTGGTCCTACAGGGATGGCTTGGCCGGCTTTAATAGTTTTGTCCCTAAATATAAATCAGTTTTTGGATAAGCATAGCGAGCGAAGCGAAAACTTCAATTTCACTGACCCCTTCAAAAATTTAGCTCCAATGTTTTTTTTTTGTGTTTGTTTTTTTGTCTGTTTATTCGCACGATTCCGGGAAAACGGCATAAGCGATCATGATGAAAATTGAAGGGGACCTTCGAAATCTCTTAACTTAGATGTGCCACGTTTTTGGGTACAATCTAAGAAATATTTTTCATGAATATCGCACTTTTACGATTTTTTTCGATTTTTAGTGCGATATTTTCGAGACATTTGGGCTGATTCTGACCAAACGGGTGGGGCTACAACGTTCATTTTTCACATGGACATTAAGGTTATGGTGATGTAGTACCTTTTGAAAGAAAAAGATGAAAAAGTTAGCCAGAATCCAAAGAATTAAGGTTTTGATATGAGTTTTTTTGAGTTTTATAATAACAATTAACAAGTAACATTTGAAACTCGACAACAATCACCTTCAATGCATTAACAATGCACTTGCAAAGGTAAAGTGGTCCCACACAAACTTAAAACTTACAAAAACGCTCATCCATCAACGCGGCGGGACTTTAGCATTTTCCTAGTACATATATGAAAGTGTGGGTAAATTTTTAATATGAATTTCATGTTAATGTTAAAGTTGAGCCACCAGTTTGGTTGGAAAATGTTGTGTGTACACTCATTTAACCATTGTGGTCATGATAAATTGTTAATGGAAAACAATTATTGTGGTCGTCAAAATATATAAACTTAGCGGTTTGTGGGTAACGATAAGCTTAAAACTATTCGTAAATTTGGCTAAAAAATCTCCTTTATTGCAAGTGTGCTTTCTTTATAATAACAAGAATGAAGTTACCTTGGTATCCAACTATCAATGTACATAACATACATGTTCGTTTGTAAAATTTATAACTTCTTGTTAGTATAATTCGCATCTTGATGTCATTTTAAGATATTTTATTAAATTGTTTGTTTACAGTAAATAATAGATTAATTTTCTGACCTCTATACAGTTAAAATGTATTTAAAAAAAAATACCCAAGACAAAAACAAATATATACCGGCTTCAGTCAATGAAATACTGGATAAGCCTTTCTTTGTTCACGTACTAAAAGTGACTGAGATTAACTAAAATCTCAGTCCTTTTGGTACGTAAACAAATAAAGTGCATTCAACCTCGAGACGAAAATACACAAGAAGAAGACACCAGCCGGCCTCAGTCAATGATAATATGGATTTGCCTTTCTTTGTTTTGGCACTACTGGCGACTGAGATGCACTTAAATCTTAGTCCTTTTGGTACCTAAACAAATGAAGTGTATTCAGCTTTGTGACGAAAATACACAAGAAGAGGACACCAGCCGGCCTCAGTCATTGATCTAATGGACTTGCTTTTCTTTGTTCAGGTACTTATGACGACTGAGATGCGCTTGATTACCATTCTTTTGGTACACAAACAGTAATGAAGTGTATTCAACTACGAGACGAAAATACACAAGAAGAAGGACGTGAAATGACCCAGGGCCGGGACACCAATCTGGTTGTGGAATGTTGTATGTGCTCATATCACAGCCACTTTGGTGATCTCGGACCTGGGGACAATCGTCGAGATCACCTCCCAAGATGGAGAAATCAGCAGGAGAAGTTTCATCGACAGCCATTCATGCTGCAACAGGCAGGACAAGGACAAGAACAACGTATAAATAACCCACGGCCGGGTCATCAATCTGGTTGTGGAATGTTGTGTATGCTCATATCACAGCCACTTTGATGGTCTCGGACCTGGGGACAATCCTCGAGATCACCTTCCAAGATGGAGGACTCTGCAGGGGAAGTTTCATCGACCGCCATTCATGCTGCAACAGGCAAGGCAAGGACAAGAACAACGTATAAATAACCCATGGCCGAGTCATCAATCTGGTTGTGGAATGTTGTGTATGCTCATATCACAGCCACTTTGATGGTCTCGGACCTGGGGACAATCGTCGAGATCAATTCCCAAGATGGAGGACTCTGCAGGGAAGTTTCATCGACCGCCATTCATGCTGCACAGGCAGGACAAGGACAAGAACAACGTATAAATAACCCACGGCCGGGTCATCAATCTGGTTGTGGAATGTTGTGTATACTCATATCACAGCCACTTTGATGGTCTCGGACCTGGGGACAATCCTCGAGATCACCTTCCAAGATGGAGGACTCTGCAGGGTAGTTTCATCGACCGCCATTCATGCTGCAACAGGCAGGACAAGGACAAGAACAACGTATAAATAACCCACGGCCGGGTCATCAATCTGGTTGTGGAATGTTGTGTATGCTCATATCACAGCCACTTTGATGGTCTCGGACCTGGGGACAATCGTCGAGATCAATTCCCAAGATGGAGGACTCTGCAGGGGAAGTTTCATCGACCGCCATTCATGCTGCAACAGGCAGGACAAGAACAACGTATAAATAACCCACGGCCGGGTCATCAATCTGGTTGTAAAATGTTGTGTATGCTCATATCACAGCCACTTTGATGGTCTCGGACCTGGGGACAATTGTCGAGATCACCTTCCAAGATGGAGGACTCTGCAGGGGAAGTTTCATCGACCGCCATTCATGCTGCAACGAGGCAGGGCAAGGACAAGGTAACCAATGGTAACCGGAAAAACAACTAGTAGGAGTTTTGTTTTCTTAGCAGTTTCTTTTAGTTATTTACAATATTTTGTGATAAAGATTGGGGTTAAAAGTGTGATGCGGAGAATAAACGATCATAAAGAACCTTTTGGGCCATAAATTTTGAAAATTGATCAAGAATTGGTGAGTAAAAACGTAAATAGAAAGATGGCCAAGGCTAAGCTAGGGGAAAAATGTTGGAAAGATCAAAACAAAAACCCGGGAAGACGAATGTAGGGAATAAGTGTTTAGTGTGTGAAAGGGGGGTCAGGGTGGGGGTTTGTGGTGTGTCGACTGCAAGCAATGGCACATTTCCCCTGTGCCGAGGAAAAGAAAAGAGATACATCAGGAGAAAGTACATGGGAGTGTAATTGTGTGTGAAAAAGAAGATCGTAGGAATTGGAATGGTGGGTCAGGATCAAACCCCAAATAGTAGGACTGTGGTTCATCTGCCTATGTCGTAGACCAGGTATCTACAGAGGCGATGTATGTGGTAAAAATGGAAGAAACTGTGAAATAGAACAAGACCTAGGCCTACCTAAGGAGCTAAAACTTAGCGTAGAGTCTAGTATACACACCATGACCACTCTACACAAATGCCCAAACGTAGAAACCCCAAGCTGTTTCATCTGACATAGGCATGGCATTGAGGCCTACAGATATTGATGAAGGGGGTAAAATGGAAAGAAGATAGCGGAAAAGAACAAAGGTAGCCTGGAAATTGTAGACAAGGCTACCTATGAATCTAAATCTAAGGGCAGAACCCGTATTAAAAACGCCAACTTCACACACATGCCCAGACACTAGTGAAGGAGACAAAACAGTTAAAAATGATCAAATAGGAAGCTAGAAAGATGGATCTTAAAGGAACTCAGGAAAGAGAGTGGGGGATGGAAACTCATTAAAGAAAAATAAAGGATTTAAGTCTGGAATTTTCAAAGGAATGGTAGCAACGTTTACTCACATTGGTGGGCCCAAAAAAATGGACTTTTAGAAGTTACAGATAACTTGAAAAAAGAAATATGTAGATTGAGAAATCTAATAAATGTACACGAGACAAAGAGAAGGAGCTTTAGAGGAGGGTTTAATTACTTGGAAGAAAGTAAAGATTGAAGAAGAAGAGGAGAAGAAGAAGAAAAAAGATGAAGGAGGAGAAGAGGGAAAAAGAAGAAGAAGAAGATGAAGAAAAAGAAGGAAAAAGAAGAAGAAGAAGAAAAAAAAGAGAAGAAGAAGAAGAGGAAGGAAAGGATGTAAAAAACTGAAAACAATCAAAAGAAACAAAAAACACGAGATCAAGTAAAAGTTGGGCAAGATAAATATAGTGAGATAGCAAAAAACCCCAAAGGAAAAAAGAAGAATCAATCAAAAACTTCTGTATTCATAGTAAAACGGTATTTGGGAAAATAAAGAAGATGTCTCCCCCTGAAAAGTTGAAAATGGTGAAGAATGCGATTAGGCCTAATAGGTTTAGGCCCCAAACCCAAAAATGTATCATTTCAAAAAATAGTGCCCAAGAATGTAACACAGACCAGCAAAAAATACACACGAAGATCTGAAGAAACAATTAAACCGATAGATCTACAAATCGAGATAACAATGGTGAAACCGTCGGAGATGGAGCAAATAGTTTGGCTACAAAGTGAAGAATCACTAAGATTCTCGAACGTAAAGTAGAAGAAGTACTCGGAGACAGGTATAGTACTGAATCACAAAACATGGCAGATACTAAAATATTCTTTTTTAAAAAACCATGATGGTAATCTGAAAGAATTTTGAATATGATGATGAGAAATTATAACCGATATTGTAACGAGCAACAAACTGAAACTGGAAGATAAGGCAGATCTTAGTTTAATATATGAAAGTAGGGTAAATAGAGATGGAGAATCAGATATTATCATTAGAGTTAATACTACCCTGAAAAACAAGTTCCTTGGTAACAGCAGATTGTATATTGGATGGGCCAGATACTTCGTAAGGGGAACATATTTATCTAAAAAGGTGTTATAATTGCCCAAATTTATATGGGCACTATGCCAAGGAATGTAAAAGAAGTGCAATATGCATGTTCTGCGCAGGAAATCATACTACTGACGTTAAATGTGACTATTATGAGTGCAGCAATTGCAAACAAAATAAATCATAAATATCAACTAAATGTTGATACAAACCCTTCGGCTAATTATAAACATTGCCCAAGCTACATAAAAATAGCAAATCAGGTATCAAATAAACAAAAGACATGACACCCATGGAATGTTTTTGGGAGGTATAATGTATGCTAATATACAGGGTATTAAATCAATAAGGATCTGTTAGTTGAAGCAATAGCTGATTTGAAACCTCTATGGTTTGTCTTAGTGAGACACTGTTACTGATGAGTTCACAAGAAAAGAGTACGAATTAAGGGGGATAAACATGCAGTTTGTTTTTTACATAGTTCCATACTGGTGGAGTGTTGATTTATATAAAAAAATGGTATTAAATTTAAAGGTTGAGAAATTTACAAAGCAATCAAATACAATATGTGGCTCCTTGCCGTTAGGCTGACTATAAAAGGGAAATGAATTAACCTAGCAGTTATATATCACTCACCCAATAGTTTTTACATACAGAGTTTCTAGACAACATAGAAGAATGGTTTGATGGGCTTGCACTTTATAGGGGAAATATTTTAATATTGGGTGATTTTAACATTAATATGGATGTACATTCGAGATATAGTGAAAGATTAAACGATATTGTAACTGTATCAGCATGGCTCAACTAGTCAAAGAATGTACACGAGTTACATCAAATAGCAATACAATGATAGATCTGGTTATAACAAATCTTGAAATTGAAAAGAGTACTCAAATCAATGTGATATCTCAATATCAGTTATCAGACCACAAGACATTATTAGTACAAATCCCAAAACCCGCATAAGAAGACAAACTATTTTATTGGAAATAATTCTCATAGAACTAAACTTACACGTAAAACAACTTGAAGATAATGATTTTGATTTGTTAAATGAAGCCACTGTACAAGAAGGAATGGAAACAGCATGTAACAGATATTAATGTGGTAGCATCTAAAATATGTTTCTAATTTGTAAGGGGTGTATCGATGAAGTAGCTCCATTAAAGGATTGTGTAATAATTCACAAATAAAAAGGGAATGAGTGGTTTAATGAGAATTTAAGGCAAATTCAAATGATAGGGATAGTAGTTACATCAAGGCCAGTTAACGGGGGAATTTGAAGACTGGGAAAAGTATAAAATTAATAGAAATTTATTTTTATGTAATATGAGGGTTTTTTTAAGAGGAAATACTATGATGACAAAATTGACAAACAGAAAAATGATTCTAAATTAATGTGGAAGACATTTAAAAGGCTTGATAAGCGAAAACGTGGGGATGGTGAGATTTAAGAGGAAGTTTTATTTGAAGATAATAACAGTTCAACTCATAGTGATACTGAAGCCGATGTTTTAATCATTATTTTGTTGATAGTGTTGAAGAAATTGTTAATTCCATTGAAGATAGTAAGAGTCAATCAGATATGATTTGATAGAAAATCTAACTAAAGACCCAAAGAATTTAGTGAATTTTAACCAATTACGATAAAACAGTTGCGAAAAATCATAATGAAACTTAAAAACAAAAAAGGAACCGATGAAGGCATTTCTGCACAAATTCTTAAAAACTTTTAGAGCAAGGGGGTATCAGTTTTCTTAATACTATCAATATGTCACTTAGAAGAAGGAGTTTTACCAGAGAGTGGAAAATCACCACAATTGTACCCATACCAAAGGGATTAGGAACAAAATTAGCAAATGAATTTAGACCAATAAATATGTTACCAATGTATGAAAAAGTTTCTAGAAACAGCAGTTCACATTCAAATCAAAGATTATTTTGAAAATAATAGACTATTATTTGGAAATCAGTCTGGTTTTAGAGATCAGCATTCATGTGAAACTGCAATTCAAATTTTTTTATCAAAATGGAAGAAATTTGATCAAAAATCACATTATTGCTGCAGTATTTGTAGATTTTAAAAAAGCATTTGAAACTATTGACAGGGTAACTTTTGACTAAATTTAAAGCTTAGGTTTAGCAGGTAACGTGATGGCATGGGGTTTTGTAGCTATTTAACAAAAAGAAGACCAAAAAACCCAAATTTAGAAACTACGTATCGGAAGAACTGGTCAACATTTTGGAGTACCACAAGGCTCTGTGTTAGGTCCTTTACTGTTTTCATATACATAAATGATTTGTATTTAAACAAAGGATTATGTATTTCTAAAAGTTTTTGCAGATGACACATTAGTATCATATTCAGGTCTGGATTTTAAAGAAGTGTGTTATATTATATATTCAATTAATGCGAAGAGGAGTGGATCAAACTCAATAAATTAAACTTAATTTAACAAAGACTAAATTTTATGATACTGACTCATCAGTAGTGTATTAACAAAGTAATGAAGGATAATGATAATGAGGAAGTGTTTTTGCATATTAATGGTGAAAAACTAGAAATTGTCAGTGAATTTAAATATCTTGGGGTTCTTTTTGATATGCACTTAAAACTAACTAGTCATGTAAATTTTAAAAGCTAAAAAAATTTAAAAAAAAAATTGGATTTCTGTCAAGGGTTGGTTCTTTTGTTCCCCTTGGGTTAGAAACATTATTTTAAAGACAATCATAGCTCCTCATACAGAATTTTTTTGCACACTCCTGTGGGGTAGAAAGAAGAGATTTTGGGTATATTACAAAAATTACAAAATAGAGGGATGAGAGTGATTTTTAGATGGGAAACAATATAGCAGAATATCAGATATGCTGAATGTATTAAATTTCTTAACTGTCATACAGAGAATTGCCTTAACGTCTCCTAATTATATTTAAATATTAAAGGATATGCCCACTTAGCTAAATGCATGATATAATACTCTCTCACACCAGCATCATGAATACAAGAGGAATAATACTAACATTAATTGTGGACAGATAAACAAATCAGCAACTCAAAAACATGTTTTTTATTCTGGTACAGGCGATATAATAAATTAGATTTCGGTGATTAACACATAAACAACGTTTACAGCAGTTTTTAAATTAGAATGTATTAGAATTTTGTTAAAACTCTATTTTATCTATGAGGAACAAAAAAAAAATTGTAATATGACTTGTATATATTTCCGTAACTGGATTGGAATTATCGTATGTATTTGAAAATTTGTTTTCACTTAGTTAGGCCTATTTAAAAAAAAAAAATGAAATTGTATTGAATTGTACTATTACTATTGAATTGCATGTAAAAATAGCTTTAAGCTAAATAAATACTGATTGAAAAAACAAAAAAAAAACAACAACGTTGAATAACCCCGGCCGGGTCATCAATCTTGTTGTGAATGTTGATTATGCTCATATCTACAGCCACTTGATGTCTCGGACCTGGGGGACAATCCTCGAGTCACCTTCCAAGATGGAGGAATCTGCAGGGGAGTTTCATCGACCTGCCATTTCCTGCGGCAACAGGCAGGGCAAGGACAAGAACAAACGTATAACTAACCCACGGCCGGTCTCATTGGTTGTGGAATGTTGTGTATCGTCAATCACAGCCCTTTTGATGGTCTCGTACCTGGGACCATCGTCGAGATCACCTGCCAAGATGGAGGACTCTGCCGGGGAAGTTGCATCGACCGGCATTCATGCTGAAACAGGTCAGGACAAGAACAAGGACGAACGTTTGACATAATTTAGGGCCAAGACACCAATCTCGTTGTGAAATATTGTGTAAGCTCATATCACAGCCACTTTGATGTTCTCAGACCTAGGGACAATCGTCGAGATCATCACTCAAGATGGAGGACTCTGCATTGGAAGTTTCATCTACCGCCATTCACGCTGCAACAAGGAGGTCAAGGACAAGGATGACGTTGAAATTACCCATAGCCGAGACACCAATCTGGTTGTGGAATGTTGTGTAAGCTCATACCATCGCCACTTTGGTGATCTCGGACCTGGGGACAATCGTCGAGATCACCTCCCAAGATGGAGGACTCTGCAGGGGAAGTTTCATTGACCGCCATTCATGCTGCAAAGAGGCAGGATAAGACGACGTTGAAGTTACCCAGGGCCGGGACACCACTCTTGTTGTAAAATGTTTTCTGTGCTCATTTTTCAGTAGGAGTGGTGTTCTCGGACCTAGGGACATTCGTCGAGCTCACCTCTCAAGACGGCGACTCGCAATGATGGTTCCATTTACCCTAATTCACGCAGCAACACGGCAAGTCCGAAGACGTCGTTAAAATAACCAGGGCCGAGTGACCATTCTTGTTGTGAAATGTTGTCTGTACTCAATCACACTGTACAATACTGTACACAATCGGAGTAGTTTTCTCGGACCAGGAAACATGCCCGTTCAAGCTCACTCCGCCAATAACAGCGACTACAAAGGGCTTTCCATAGCCATATTTTGCGCTTGCAACAAGACATGAACTTAGAAGTTATTGAATGTCCCGTACTGTTTTAAGGTTGTGAAATTTGTGACAACAAACAGTTATGTAGTAATAAGAAACAGTATGTTTGCTATTTTTTAATGTTCTTAGAAACGGTTAATAATTTTGTGTCCATATTGTACATTAATAACTTTTGTTGGTCTGTAGTTACGGCGCGCTTCTAAGCAAAAGGTCCTGGAGTTTGATACTTGCTTAATTAGAATTTTTCGTTATCGTCTTCATTAATTCATTGCTCAGGAACTTGTAACCAGGGACCCTTTTGAGTTGTCCTTTTGGTATCCAGTTGTCATAGTTCGCACATCATGGCATTGGTCCTAGCAGGGATGGCTTGGCGCTTTGAATTAGATGTTGTCCCAAAATATAAATCAGTTTTTGGATGAGCATAGCGAGGCGAAGCGAAAACTACAATTTCACTGACCCTCGCAAAAAATTTAGCTCCAATGTTTTTTTTGTTTTGTTTTTTTGTTCTGTTTTATCGCACGATTCCGGGAAAACGTGCATAAGCGATCATAATGAAACTGAAGGGACCTTCGAATCTTTGAGTTAGATGTGTCCCAGCACGTTTTGGGTACAATCGAAGAATGTTTATTTCTCATGAATCGCACTTTTATTACAATTTTTTTCGATTTTTAGTGCGTATTTTCGAGTCATTTGGCGATTTTGACCAACGGGTGTCGCTTCAACGTTCATATTTCACATGGGACATTGAGGTTATGGTGATGTAGTACCTTTTGAAAGAACAAGATTAAAAAGTAGAGCCAGAATCAAAGATTAAGGTTTGATATGAGTTTTTTAAAGGTTTATATAACATTAACAAGTACTATTTGAAAATCAACAACATCACCTCAAATGCATTCACAATGCACTTGCAAATGTAAGTGGTCTCACGCAAACTAAAACTTACGAAAAAAACGCTCATCCTCAAACGCGGCGGGGACTTTAGCATTTTCCTAGTACACTCTATGAAAGTGTGGTTAAATTTTTATATGATTTCATGTTTGTTGAGCCGACCAGTTGGTTGGAAAATGTTGTGTGTACACTCATTTAACCGATTGTGGTCATGATAATTGTTATGGGAAACAATTATTGTGGTCAGTCAAAATGAAATAAACTTAGCGGTGTGTGGGTTACGATAAGCTAAAAACAAACTATTCGTAAATTTGGCATAAAAAATCTCCTTTATTGCAAGTGTGCTTTCTTTAATAATAACAAGAATTGAAGTTACCTTGTATACCAACTATCAATGTAAATAACATACAATGTTCGTTTTGATTGTACAATTTATAACTTCTTGTTGAGCATAACTCGCCTCTTGATGTCATTTTAAGATATTTTATTAAACTGTTTGTTTCCGTAAATAATAGATTAATTCCTGACCTCTATACAGTCAAATTAGTTAAAAAAAAAATACCCTAAGACAAAAACAAATATTACCGGCTTCAGTCAATGAAATACTGATAAGCCTTTCTTTGTTTCGCGTACTAAAAGTTGACTGAATTAACTAAATCTCATCCTTTTGGTACGTAAACAATAAAGTGCATTCAACCTCGAGTACGAAATACACAGAAGAAGACACAGCCGGCCTCAGTCATGATAAATTGGATTTGCACTTTTCTTTTGTTTTGGCACTAATTGTGACTGAAATGCTTTTGAATCTCATCCCTTTTGTACCTAAACAATGAAGTGTATCAACTACGAAAACGAAATACACAAGAAGAAGACACACCAAGGCCGGCCACAGTCCTGATCTTATGGAGTTGCCTTTCTTTGTTTGCACTATGGCGACTGGAATGCACTTAAATCCTAGTCCTTTTGGTACCTAAACAATGAGTGTATTCAGCTTTGTGCGAAAATACACAAGAGAAAGACACAGCAGCCTCAGTCATTGATCTAATGGACTTGCCTTTCTTTGTTCAGGTACTTAGACGACTGAGATGCGCTTGATTTACAATTTTTGGTACACAAACATAATGAATGTGTGGTTCAACTCCGAGTGACGTGGGGGCAAAATACACAAAAGATGGGCACGTGAAATGACCCAGGGCCGAGACCACCACTCCTGGTTGTGGAATGTTGTGTATGCTCATATCACATCCACTTTGATGGTCCTCGGACCTGGGACAATCTTCGAGATCACCTCCCAGGTGTAGAATCGCAGTAGGAGAAGTTTCATCGACCGCCATTCACGCTGCAACAGGCAGGGCAAGGACAAGAACGACGTTGAAATAACCCACGGGCCGGTCCATCATCTGGTTGTGGGAATGTTTTGTGTTGTCGCATATCACAGCCACTTTGATGCTCTCGGACACTGGGGACAATCGGTCAAGATCCCTCCCAAGATGGAGGACGCTGCAGGAACTTTCATCGACCGCCATTCATGCGGCACAGGCAGGAACAAAACAAGAACAAACGTATAAATAACCCACGGCCGGTCTCATACAATCTGGTATGCTAAGGAATGTTGTGTATAGCTCATATCACAGCCACTCTTGATGGTCATCAGAGACCTGGGGTACAATCGTCGAGATCACCTCCCAAGATGGAGAAATCAGCAGGAGAAGTTTCATCGACCGCCATTCAAGCTGCAACAAGGAGGTCAAGGACAAGGATGACGTTGAAATTACCCTGGGCCGAGACACCAATCTGGTTGTGGAATGTTGTATGTGCTCATATCACAGCCTCTTTGATTGTCTCGGACCTGGGGACAATCGTCAAGATTACCTCCCAAGATGGAGGACTCTGCAGGGGAAGTTTCATCGACCGCCATTCATGCTGCAACAGGCAGGACAAGACAAGAACAACGTATAAATAACCCACGGCCGGGTCATCAATCTGGTTGTGGAATGTTGTGTATGCTCATATCACAGCCACTTTGATGGTCTCGGACCTGGGGACAATCGTCGAGATCATCTCTCAAGATGGAGGACTCTGCAGGGGAATTTTCATCGACCGCCATTCATGCCGCAACGAGGCAGGACAAGGATGACGTTGAAATTACCCTGGGCCGGGACACCAATCTGGTTGTGCTATGTTGTGTAAGCTCATTCCATCGCCACTTTGGTGATCTCGGACCTGGGGACAATCGTCGAGATCACATTTCAAGATAGAGGACTCTGCAGGGGAAGTTTCTTCGCCCGCCATTTATGCCGCAACGAGGCAGGACAAGGACGACGTTGAAATAACCCAGGGCTGGGACACCAATCTGGTTGTGGAATGAATGTATAAGCTCATACCATCGCCACTTTGGTGTTCTCGGACCTGGGGACAATCGTCGAGATCACCTCCCAAGATAGAGGACTCTGCAGGGGAATTTTCATCGACCGCCATTCATGCCGCAACGAGACAGGACAAGAAAGACGTTGAAATAACCCAGGGCTGGGACACCAATCTGGTTGTGGAATAAATGTATAAGCTCATACCATCGCCACTTTGGTGTTCTCGGACCTGTGGACAATCGTCGAGATCACCTCCCAAGATAGTGGACTCTGCCGGGGAATTTTCATCGACCGCCATTCATGCCGCAACGAGGCAGGACAAGGACGACGTTAAAATGACCCAGGGCTGGGACAACAATCTGGTTGTGGTTTGTTGAGAAAGCTCATACCATCGCCACTTTGGTGTTCTCGGACCTGGGGACAATCGTCGAAATCACCTCCCAAGATGAAGTTCTGCAGGGGAAGTTTCATCGACCACCTTTCATGCTGCAACGAGGCAGTTTTGGTAACTTCTCTATTAGTTTATTGCTCAGGAACTTGTAAACGGTGACTCTGGTGCCGACCTTAAAAATTCACATAATTACTTTGAAGCTTGTTCTGAATCAGCCTTGTTGATTCTGGTGCCGTTCTCTAGTTGGTCATTGTTCGCTCGTCATTGGTATTGGTCCTCCGGGGACGGCTTGGCCAACTTCAATGGTTTTGTCCCTAACAATAAATCAGTTATGTGAATGTGTGGGGAAACTTAAAATATGAATTTTATGTAAATGTTAAAGTTGACCACCATTTTGGTTTGAAAATGTTGCGTGTACACTATTTTTACCCTTGTGGTCATGATAAGTTGTGAATGGGAAGCAATTGTGGTAGTCAAAGTATGTAAACTTTGCTGTCTGTGGGTTACGATAAGCTCAAAAGTCTTCGAAAATTTGTATACGGCTAATATATTCTCCTACAGTGCTTTTGTAGTTTCTCAAGAAGAACAAGAATGAAGTTACCTTGGTATCTTACTATCAATAAGTACATAACCTACATGTCTGTTTGAACAATTTATAACGTCTTGTTAGCACAACTCAATTCTTGATGTCATATAAAGATATTTGATTACATTTTTCATTTAATGTTAGTTAAAGATTAATTTCCTGTTCTCTATACGGTTAAAAATGTATTTTAAAAATTGAATCCTCAAGACAAAAACAAGAAGAAACCGGCAACTGTATGAGCCTTTCGTTGTTCATGTATTTAAAGTGACTGAGATGCACTTGAATCTCAGTCATTTTGGTACCTTAACAAATGAAGTCTATTCAACAACGAGACGAAAATACACAAGAAGAAGACACATTAGCCGGCTTTAGTCAATGATCTTATGTATTTGCCATTCTTTGTTTTGGCACTAATGGCGACTAAGATGCTCTTGAATCTCAGTCCTTTTGGTACCTAAACAAATTAAGTGTATTTAACTTTTAGACGAAATACACAAGAAGAAGACACCAGCCAGTCAACGATCTAAAGGGTTTGAATTTCTTTGTTCGTATACTAATGGTGACTGAGATCGGATTAAATCTCAAACATTTTGGTACTGAAACATATGAAATGTATTTAACTTCAAGACAAAATACTCAAGAAGAAGACACTTGCCGGCCTCAGTCAATGATCTTATGGATTTGCCTTTCTTTGTTTTGGCACTAATTGCGACTGAGATGCTTTTGAATCTCAGTGCTTTTGGTACCTAAACAAATGAAGTGTATTCAACTACGAGACGAAATACACAAGAAGAAGACACCAGCCGGCCTCAGTCAATGATCGAATGGATTTGCCTTTTTTGTTCGTTTACTTTAAGTGACTAAGATGCGCTTGAATCTCAGTCCTTTTGGTACTGAAACAAATGAAGTGTATTCAACTTCGAGACGAAAATACACAAGAAAAAGACACTAACCTCAGTCAATGATCTTATGTATATGCCGTTCTTTGTTTTGGTACTAATAATAATTGACATGCGCTTGATTCTCAGTCCTTTTGGTACGTAAACAAATGAAGTGAATCCAATTTCGAAACGAAAAAACACAAGAAGACGACAACAGCCGGCCTCAGTCAATGATCTTATGGATTTGTCTCTTTTGTTTAGGTATTAATTGTGACTGAGTTATGCTTGAATCTCAGTTCTTTTTTTAACCTTAAGAAAGGAAGGGATTTCAACTTTGAGATGAAAAAAACAAGCATAAGACACCACTTGGCTCAGTCAAAGATGTTATGTATTTGCCTTTCTTTGTTCAGGTACTAAGTAATAGAGACTGGGAAGTTTTATCGACCGCCATTCACGCTGCAACGAGTCAAGACAAAGACAAGAAACACGTTAAAATTCCCCTGGTCCGGGACACCAATCTGGTTGTGGAATGTTGTGTATGCTCATATCACAGCCACTTTGATGATTTTGGACCTGGGGACAATCGTCGAGATCACCTCCCAAGATGGAGGACTCTGCTGGGGAAGTTTCATCGAACGCCATTCACGCTGCAACGAGGCAGGATAAGGACGACGTTGAAATGACTCAGGGCTGGGACACCAATCTGGTTGTGTAATGATGTGTATGCTCATATCACAGTTACTTTGGTGTTCTCGGAGCTGGGGACAATCTTCGAGATCACCTCCCAAGATGGAGGACTCTGCAGAGGAAGTTTCATCGACCGCCATTCACGCTGCAACGAGGCAGGATAAGGACGACGTTGAAATGACTCAGGACCGGGACACCAATCTGGTTGTGTAATGTTGTGTATGCTCATATCTTAGCCACTTTGGTGATCTCGGACCAGGTGATAATCGTCAAAAACACTTCCCAAGATGGAGGACTCTGCAGGGGAAGTTTCATCGACCGCCATGCATGCTGCAACGAGGCTGGACTAGGACGACGTTGAAATAACCCAGGGCCGGGGACACCAATCTGGTAGTGAAATGTTGTGTATGCACATATCACAGCCACTTTGATGGTCTTGGACCCGAGGACAATCGATGAGATCACCGCCCAAAATGGAGGACTCTGCAGGGGAAGTTTCATCGACCGCCATTCACGCTGCAACGAGGCAGAATAAGGACATGAACGACGTTGAAATAACCCAAGGCCGGGACACCAATCTCGTTGTTGAATGTTGTGTATGCTCATATCACAGCCACTTTGTGGTCTCGGACCGGAGACAATCGTCGAGATCACCTCCAAGATGGAGAATCTGCAGGAGAAATTTCATCGACCGGCAATTCATGCTGAAACAAAGGGCAGGGACAGAGACAAGGACGCAAAGTTTAAATAACTAACGGCCAGCATTAATCTGGTTCGTGGAATGTTGTGTAAGCTCATATCACAGACACTTTGGTGTTCTGACCTGGGGACAATCGTCGAGATCATCCTTCCCAAGATGGAGGACTCTGCATGGAAGTTTCATCTACCGCATTCACGCTGAAACAGGCAGGACAAGACAAGGAGACGTTGAAATTTCCCGGGCAGGACACCAATCTGGTTGTGGAATGAATGTATAAGCTCATACCCCGACCACTTTGGTGATCTCGGACCTGGGGACAATCGTCGAGATCACATCCCAAGATAGAGGACTCTGCAGGGGAAGTTTTATCTACCGACATTCATGCCGCAACGAGGCAGGACAAGGACGACGTTAAAATGACCCAGGGCTGGGACAACAATCTGGTTGTGGAATGTTGTGAAAGCTCATACCATCGCCACTTTGGTGTTCTCGGACCTGGGGACAATCGTCGAGATTACCTCCCAAGATAGAGGACTCTGCTGGGGAATTTTCATCGACCGCCATTCATGCCGCAACGAGGCAGGACAAGGACGACGTTGATATGACCCAGGGCTGGGACACCAATCTGGTTGTGGAATGAATGTATAAGCTCATACCATCACCACTTTGGTGTTCTCGGACCTGGAGACAATCGTCGAGATCACCTCTTAAGATGAAGTTCTGCAGGGAAAGTTTCATCGACCACCTTTCATGCTGCAACGAGGCAGTTTTGGTAACTTCTCCATTAGTTTATTGCTCAGGAACTTGTAAACGGTGACTCTGGTGCCGTCCTTAAAAATTAACATAATTACTCTGAAGATTGTTCTGAATCAGCCTTGTTGATTCTGGTGCCGTTCTCTAGTTGGTCATTGTTCGCTCGTCATTGGTATTGGTCCTACGGGGACGGCTTGGCCAGCTTCAATGGTTTTGTCCCTAACAAGAAATCAGTTATGTGAATGTGTGGGGAAACTTTAAATATGAATTTCATGTAAATGTTAAAGTTGACCACCATTTTGGTTTGAAAAGTGCGTTTACCTATTTTATCCTTGTGGTCATGATAAGTTTTGAATGGGAAGCAATTGTGGTAGTCAAAGTATATACACTATGCTGTCTGTGGGTTACGATAAGCTCAAAAGTCTTCGTAAATTTGTATACGGCTAATATATTCTCCTACATTGCTAGTTTAGTTTCTTAAGAAGAACAAGAATGAAGTTACCTTGGTATCTTACTATCAATAAGTACATAACATACATGTCTGTTTGTACAATTTATAACGTCTTGCTAGCACAACTCAATTCTTGATGTCATATAAAGATATTTGATTACATTTTTCATTTAATGTTATTTAAAGATTAATTTCCTGTTCTCTATACAGTTAAAAATGTATTTTAAAAATTGAATCCTCAAGACAAAAACAAGAAGAAACCGGCAACTGAATAAGCCTTTCGTTGTTCATGTATTTAAAGTGACTGAGATGCACTTGAATCTCTGTCCTTTTGGTACCTTAACAAATGAAGTCTATTCAACAACGAGACGAAAATACACAAGAAGAAGACACATGAGCCGGCTTTAGTCAATGATCTTATGTATTTGCCATTCTTTGTTTTGGCACTAATGGCAACTGAGATGCTCTTGAATCTCAGTCCTTTTGGTACCAAAACAAATAAGGTGTATTTAACTACGAAAATACACAAGAAGAAGACACCAGCTAGTCAATGATCTAATGGGTTTGCATTTCTTTGTTTGTATATTAATGGAGACTGAGATGGGCTTGAATCTCAGTTCTTAGGGTACTGAAACAAATGAAGTGTATTCAACTTCGAGACGAAAATACACAAGAAGAAGACACCAGCCGGCCTCAGTCAATGATCTTATGATTTTGCTTTTCTTTGTTTTGGCACTAATGGCGACTGAGATGCGCTTGAATCTCAGTCCTTTTGGTACGTAAACAAATGAAGTGTATCCAACTTCGAGACGAAAATACATAAGAAGAAGACAACAGCCGGCCTCAGTCAATGATCTTATGGATTTGCCTCTTTTGTTTAGGTATTAATTGTGACTGAGATATGCTTGAATCTAAGTTCTTTTGGTAACCTAAAGAAATGAAGTGATTTCAACTTTGAGACAAAAATACACAAGCAGAAGACACCACTTGGCTCAGTCAAAGATGTTACGTATTGGCCTTTCTTTGTTCAGGTACTAATAGAGACTGGGAAGTTTTATCGACCGCCATTCACGCTGCAACAAGACAAGACAAAGACAAGAAACACGGTAAAATTCCCCTGGTCCGGGACACCAATCTGGTTTTGGAATGTTGTGTATGCTCATATTACAGACACTTAGATGATCTCGGACCTGGGGACAATCGTCGAGATCACCTCCCAAGATGGAGGATTCTGCAGATGATGTTTCTTTGCCCGCCATTCACGCTGCAACGAGGCAGGACGAGGACGACGTGAAATGTCCCAGGGCCGGGACACCAATCTGGTTGTGGAATGTTGTGTTGCTCATATCGCAGCCACTTTGGTGATCTCGGACCAGAGCACAATCGTCGAGATCACCTCCCAAGATGGAGGACTCTGCAGGAGAAGTTTCATCGACCGCCATTCACGCTGCAACGAGGCAGAATAAGGACATGGACGACGTTGAAATAACCCATGGCCAAAACATCAATCTGGTTGTGGAATGTTATGTAAGCTCATATCACAGCCACTTTGATAGTCTCGGACCTGGGGACAATCGTCGAGATCACCTCCCAAGATTGAGGAATCTGCAGGGGAAGTTTCATCGACCGCAATTCACGCTGCAACGAGGAGGACAAGGAAACGGATTTGCAACAGGCAGGACAAAGACAGAACAACGTTCAAATAACCCACGGCCGGGTCATCAATCTGGTTGTGGAATGTTGTGTATGCTCATATCACAGCCACTTTGATGGTCTCGGACCTGGGGACAATCGTCGAGATCACCTTCCAAGATGGAGGACTCTGCAGGGGAAGTTTCATCGACCGGCATTCATGCTGAAACAGGCAGGACAAGAACAAGGACGACGTTGAAATAATTTAGGGCCAAGACACCAATCTCGTTGTGAAATATTGTGTAAGCTCATATCACAGCCACTTTGATGTTCTCAGACCTAGGGACAATCGTCGAGATCATCTCTCAAGATGGAAGACTCTGCATTGGAAGTTTCATCTACCGCCATTCATGCTGCAACAAGGAGGTCAAGGACAAGGATAACGTTGAAATTACCCTGGGCCGGGTCATCAATCTGGTTGTGGAATGTTGTGTATGCTCATATCACAGCCACTTTGATGGTCTCGGAACTGGTGACAATCGTCGAGATCACCTTCCAAGATGGAGGACTCTGCAGGGGAAGTTTCATCAACCGGCATTCATGCTGAAACAGGCCGGACAAGAACAAGGACGACGTTGAAATAATTTAGGGCCAAGACACTAATCTGGTTGTGAAATGTTGTGTAAGCTCATATCACAGCCACTTTGGTGTTCTTAGACCTAGGGACAATCGTCGAGATCATCTCTCAAGATGGAAGACTCTGCATTGGAAGTTTTATCTACCGCCATTCATGCTGCAATGAGGCAAGACAAGGACGACGTTGAAATAACCCAGGACTGGGACACCAATCTGGTTGTGGAATGAATGTATAAGCTCATACCATCGCCACTTTGGTGTTCTCGGACCTGGGGACAATCGTCGAGATCACCTCCCAAGATGAAGTTCTGCAGGGGAAGTTTTATCTACCGCCATTCATGCCGCAACGAGGCAGGACAAGGACGACGTTGAAATAACCCAGGGCTGGGACACTAATCTGGTTGTGGAATGAATGTATAAGCTCATACCATCGCCACTTTGGTGTTCTCGGACCTAGGGACAATCGTCGAGATCACCTCCCAAGATGAAGTTCTGCAGGGGAAGTTTCATCGACCACCTTTCATGCTGCAAAGAGGCAGTTTTGGTAACTTCTCTATTAGTTTATTGCTCAGGAACTTGTAAACGGTGACTCTGGTGCCGTCCTTAAAAATTAACATATTTTCTTTGAAGCTTGTTCTGATTCAGCCTTGTTGATTCTGGTGCCGTTCTCTAGTTGGTCATTTTTCGCTTGTCATTGGTATTGGTCCTACGGGGACGGCTTGGCCGGCTTCAATGGTTTTGTCCCTGACAAGAAATCAGTTATGTGAATGTGGTGGGAAACTTTAAATATGAATTTCATGTAAATGTTAAAGTTGACCACCATTTTGGTTTGAAAATGTTGCGTGTACTCTTTTTACCATTGTGGTCATGATAAGTTGTGAATGGGAAGCAATTGTGGTAGTCAAAGTATATAAACTTTGCTGTCTGTGGGTTACGATAAGCTCAAAATTCTTCGTAAATTTGTATACGGCTAATATATTCTCCTACATTGCTAGTGTAGTTTCTTAAGAAGAACAAGAATGAAGTTACCTTGGTATCTTACTATCAATAAGTACATAACTGACGTGTCTGTTTGTATAATTTATAACGTCTTGTTAGCACAACTCAATTCGTGATGTCATATAAAGATATTTGATTACATTTTTCATTTAATGTTATTTAATGATTAATTTCCTGTTCTCTATACAGTTAAAAATGTATTTTAAAAATTGAATCCTTAAGACAAAAACAAGAAGAAACCGGCAACTGGATGAGCCTTTCGTTGTTCATGTATTTAAAGTGACTGAAATGCACTTAAATCTCAGTCCTTTTGGTACCTAAACAAATGAAGTGTATTTAAACTACGATAATACAAAAGAAGAAACACCAGCCGGCCTCAGTCAGTGATCTGATGGATTTGCCTTTCTTTGTTTTGGCACTAATGGTGACTGAGATGCCCTTAAATCTCAGTCCTTTTAGTACCTAAAGAAATAAAGTGTATATAACTTTGATACGAAATACACAAGAAGAAGACACCAGCCAGTCAATGATCTAATGGGTTTGCATTTCTTTGTTTGTATACTAATGGTGACGGAGATTGGATTGAATCTCATACCTTTTGGTACTGAAACATATGAAATGTATTTAACTTCGAGACGAAATTACACAAGAAGAAGACACCAGTCGGCCTCAGTCAATGATCGAAAGGATTTGCCTTTTATGTTTTTTTACTTTTAGTGACTTAGATGCGCTTGAATCTCAGTCCTTTTGGTACTGAAACAAATGAAGTGTATTCAACTTCGAGACGAAAATACACAAGAAGAAGACAACAGCCAGCCTCAGTCAATGATCTTATGGATTTGCCTCTGTTGTTTAGGTATTAATTGTGACTGAGTTATGCTTGAATCTCAGTTCTTTTGGTAACCTTAAGAAAGGAAGTGATTTCAACTTTGAGACGAAAATACACAAGCAGAAGACACCACTTGGCTCAGTCAAAGATGTTATATATTTGCCTTTCTTTGTTCAGGTACTAATAGAGACTGGGAAGTTTTATCGACCGCCATTCACGCTGCAACGAGGCAAGACAAAGACAAAAAACACGTTAAAATTCCCCTGGTCCGGAACACCAATCTGGTTCTGGAATGTTGTGTATGCTCATATCACAGCCACTTTGATGATCTCGGACCTGGGGACAATCGTCGAGATCACCTCCCAAGATGGAGGACTTTACAGGGTACGTGTCATTGACCGCTATTCATGCTGCAATGAGGCAGGACAAGGACGACGTTGAAATGACTCAAGGCTGGGACACCAATCTGGTTGTGTAATGTTGTGTATTCTCATATAACAGCCACTTTGGTGATCTCGGACCAGGTGATAATCGTCGAGATCACCTCCCAAGTTGGAGGACTCTGCAGGGGAAGTTTCATCAACCGCCATTCACGCTGCAATGAGGCAGGACAAGGACGACGTGAAATGACCCAGGGCCGGGACACCAATCTGGTTGTGGAATGTTGTGTTGCTCATATCACAGCCACTTTGATGGTCTCGGACCTGAGGACAATCGTCGAGATCACCTCTTAAGATGGAGGACTCAGCAGGGGAAGTTTCATCGACCGCCATTCACGCTGCAATGAGGCAGGACAAGGACGACGTTGAAATAACCCATGGCCAAAACATCAATCTGGTTGTGGAATGTTGTGTAAGCTCATATCACAGCCTCCTTCCCTTTCCCCCCCCCCCCCCGGGTGCCCCTGGTCTCGGACCTGGGGACAATCGTCGAGATCACCATCCAAGATGGAGGAATCTGTAGGAGAAGTTTCATCGACCGCCATTCATGCTGCAACGAGGCAGGATAAGGACATGGACGACGTTGAAATAACCCAGGGCCGGGTCATCAATCTGGTTGTGGAATGTTGTGTAAGCTCATATCACAGCCACTTTGATGGTCTCGGACCTGGGGACAATCGTCGAGATCACCATCCAAGATGGAGGAATCTGTAGAAGAAGTTTCATCGACCGCCATTCATGCTGCAACGAGGCAGGATAAGGACATAGACGACGTTGAAATATCCCAGGGCCGGGTCATCAATCTGGTTGTGGAATGTTGTGTAAGCTCATATCACAGCCACTTTGATGGTCTCGGACCTGGGGACAATCGTCGAGATCACCATCCAAGATGGAGGAATCTGTAGGAGAAGTTTCATCGACCGCCATTCATGCTGCAACGAGGCAGGATCAGGACATGGACGACGTTGAAATAACCCAGGGCCGGGTCATCTATCTGGTTGTGGAATGTTGTATGTGCTCACATCACAGCCACTTTGATGGTCTCGGAACTGGGGACAATCGTCGAGATCACCTTCCAAGATGGAGGACTCTGCAGGGGAAGTTTCATCGACCGCCATTCATGCTACAACAGGCAGGACAAGGACGACGTAGAAATAACCCATGGCCGGGACACCAATCTGGTTGTGGAATAAATGGCTGGTTGTGGCTCTTACCATCGCCACTTTGGTGTTCTCGGACCTGGAGACAATCGTCGAGATCACCTCCCAAGATGAAGTTCTGCAGGGAAAGTTTCATCAACTAACTTTCATGCTGCAACGAGGCAGTTTTGGTAACTTCTCCATTAGTTTATTGCTCAGGAACTTGTAAACGGTGACTCCGGTGCCGTCCTTAAAAATTAACATAATTACTTTGAAGCTTGTTCTGAATAAGCCTTGTTGATTCTGGTGCCGTTCTCTAGTTGGTCATTGTTTGCTCGTCATTGGTATTGGTCGAGGCAAGACAAAGACAAGAAACACGTTAAAATTCCCCTGTTCCGGGACACCAATCACGTTGTGGAATGTTGTGTAAGCTCATATCACAGCCACTTTGGTGATCTCGGACCAGGGGACAATCGTCGAGATCACCTCCCAAGATGGAGGACTCTGCAGGGGAAATTTTCATCGACCGCCATTCATGCTGCAACGAGGCAGTTTTGCTAACTTCTCCATTAGTTTATTGCTCAGGAACTTGTAAACGGTGACACTGGTGCCGTCCTTAAAAATTGCACGATGTACTGCAGAAGCTCCGATACGGTGCGGCGCCGTGAGTCCGGTCTACGGTCCGCGAGGCGCGAAGCACTATTATTTCACATCGTTCGCAGTCTCGCTCCGTGGACGAGTTACAACAGAGGGTGCTAGATCTAGGGTGATTGAGTAAATTTTATGATCAGGAAATTCCAAATTGGTTATTAATGTATGTGATGAATGAAAAAAAGTGTATAAATCTTACCGACTGAAAACTGTGGAATCGAAACACGCCCGTAAGAAGTATATGTATATTCGAAACGCTGATTTAAGACCACAAGACTGTTGAGTTTCAATGTGTATCTTTATTTAGATTGACTACCGCCAGGGGCGCTACATATGTGTTCATGGTTACAATTTCAGGTTACAAGATTACCAACATTAAAGACTAATATACAACATCTCCCTTCTTCCAAAATGTTCAAGTTTGCACACTGTCTTGTATGTAATCTCATCTACAAAATAAGACACTCAATTAAACAGATTTTACACAAACACATAATTGCTTACAAAAAATATAGCCTATGAGAAATGTTTCAGATTAATAATGTTTTTTCAGAACAGATTATAAGTAGCCTGCTATAACCAATGTTATTATCATGTTACAAAATTGACAATAAAATGATTGACAATAGGATTAATGATTTATCTTACATCTACACATAGTCAGTCATCCAACGAGGCTTGGATATCAAACGTCCATGTTTTGATCTGACTTCACGTGTGGTTAGATTAGTTTGAGATTGAGCAACAGATGGTGTTGGTGATGCTACAGAAGGAGTTTCCAAATTTTCTAATGCTTTTCTACTGATCAACCCAATCACAATTAGGTCTAGGTTGCCAGTCAGCCTTGTCTACACCTTCCGACTGATTAAGTAAACTGCTACGATTTCTGCGATAGACCTGACCTTCAGGGTTCACTATCTCATAAGATCGTGGCAATTCACTCTCCCTAATCCCCTTTGGCCGGTACCCATTCATACCCTTCCTCATTCGGATCAAATTTCCAGTTTTTAATTGTTTTAAACTGTCTAGCCGTCTGATCATAATAAACTTTTGACAGTACTTTTTTCATTGCTAGTTTTTCCTTTACATTATCGATTAAATTGGGTTTAACAAATCTGTCTTGACGGGTAACCTTGTTTTTAATCAACGACCTATTAGCCGTTGTGCTGGCGAGCCTAAGGCTCCACTGCCAGTGTTTCTGTATGTAAGCAATCCTAAATGTGGATCACTTCCATCAACAAAAGATTTTTTAAGTATTCTCTTTACTGTTTGTACAGCACGTTCAGAACAACCGTTTGATTGAGCATACAGAGGGGAACTGGTTACATGTTGAAATCCCCAATCCTGAGCAAATTTCCTGAATTCTAAACTAGAATACTGTGGGCCATTGTCTGTAACAAGAGTACAAGGAATCCCATGGCGCGAAAAAATCGCTTTCAAGTTTTCAATTACTGTAGAGTTTTTTGTATCAGAGCGTTGAGCTATTTCTATGTATTTTGAATGGTAATCGACAACTAATACATACTTTTTGTTTGAAATTCAAAACAAATCCGATCCAACCTTTTGCCATGGATGGTCTGGCACCTCATGGGGTAACAAAGGTTGCTTTACATTATTGTTACGATTTTTTTGACATATAGAACAGTTGTGACAAGGTTTTCAATATCCTTTGACATATTCGGCCAGAACAATGCATCCCTAGCACGTTCTTTACATCTTTCTATCCCGAAATGCCCATCATGTATGACTTTAAGCATTTCTTTCTCATAGTACTTGGTACTATGATGAGATCATTTTTAAACAATAATCCCTGTTCTTCAACAATCATTTCCCTATAGTTCCAGTATGGCTTAAGACACTCTTCTACTTACATCGATTTTAGTAGGCCATCCACTAAAATACAATTGTTTAATTTTAGATAACACATCATCGTGTTCTGTTTCCCTTTAAGTTCATGCAATTTATCTGGTGATACTGAGACATTACTTAAGAACATAGCATTCACTTGATACTGAACCTCTTGTTCTAAACTTTCATCTACATCTGTATCATTAAGAAATGCTCGAGACAATGCATCAGCTACATGCATTTCTTTGCCTGGTTTGTAAACTAACAATTAAATCATACTTTTGAATTCGCAACATCATGCGTTGCAGACGCATGGGAACTTCAGATAAAGGTTTTTTAAACAATATTTCCAATGGCTTATGGTCAGTTTCTACATTCACTCTCTTACCGTAGACATACTGGTGAAACCTTTCACAACCGAATACAATAGCATTAAGCTCCTTCTCAATATTTGCCCAACGGCGTTGTGTATCTGTCAATGTTTTTGATGCAAATGCTATCGGTCCATTGTTCTGCATAAGTACAGCCCCTACCCAATTCTGAGAAGAGTCTACTGATAAGGTAAGTGGTTGATTTGCATCAAAATACCTAAGTACAGGAGCCTGTACAACCATATCTTTAACTTTCTGATAGATTGCTTCATATGTTGCATTCCAAGTCCAATCTACATCTTTTCTAGTCAACTGACGCAGAGGTGCTATTGTGTTTGAATATCCATCCACAAACTTAGCTAGGTAATTAACCATACCAATAAATCTCTCTAAATCCTGCTACATGTAGGACGGGCATTTCCCTAACAGCCTTGACTTTATTTTCAACGATTTTTAAACCTTCACTAGTCATTTCATGACCTACGTAAGGCACGTTTTCTAGGCCAATTTTACATTTAGCCCTGTTTAACTTTAACCCTTTTGCACGAACCCTGTCTAATACACGTCTGAGTCGGTCATCATGTTCCTGCTTTGTACGTCCCCAGACTAGAAAATCATCGATATAAGTCTCGACACCTTCTATCCCTTCAAATATTTTCCTTAACTATACGATGAAATGCCTCAGGGGCACAACAAATACCATATGGTAACCTCTTAAAGGCATACCTGCCTTGTGGACTGTTTAAAAAAGTACATAACCTACTGCTTTCGTGATCCAGCTTTATCATCCAAAATCCTGAATTGGCATCGAGTACAGAAAAATACTTTGCTCCATTTAATTTAGTTGATACCTCTCCAATCGTGGGAAGTTGATAGTGGACCGCTTGATAACTTTGTTTAAATCCCTTGGATCTAAAACAAACTCTAAGTGAATTATCTTTTTTACTTATCAGAACCAATGGGTTGACCCATTCTGTTGGTTCACTGATTTTTTCAATAACCTCTAACTTTCCATACGTTCCAGTTCCTTAGCTAGCTTGTCACGTAACATTACAGGTACTTTCCTGGGTGCATGTACCACTGGTGTTGCATTTTCCTTTAAATGTATGCGAAATTCACCCTCTAGACACCCTAACCCTTCGAATACATCCTGGTATTCTGACAATATTTGTACACTAGGCTTCTCACTTAGGTTTAGACCCACAGAATCTACTTTGATCAGCAAAAGATCTTTACAAGCCTTTAGGCCTACAATTGGCCACAACTTTTTTGTCTACAATCATAAACTTTAAATGAATTTCCTTGCCTTTGTACTTACATGGAATAGTACTTTCCCCTATCATAGGTACTAGTCACCTGTATATGTGTCAAACTTAACCCTACTTTTACAAACTTGATTCTGTGCAAATCCTAACCCTACAAATGTGGATAATGCCATAACATTTGCTTGTGCACCAGTGTCCACTTTTAACGACACATTTTTACCATTTATGTTAAAATTTTCATACCACTCATCTTTAGCAGTGAGTGTGTCCACTGTCATATTTCCAATCACTAACACTGAGTCTAGGCCTTCATTTTCGTCAGCTGCTACTTCATGCACATTCACTCTCTTCGTGGGTCTAGGTTTAGACATACCTGTACCAGTAGAACTGTTACTTAATCTGCAAAACTTGCCAAAGTGGTTCATCCTTGAACACTTGAAACACTTCCGTCCAAATGCTGGGGAGGTCTTGGGAGGATGATTCCGTCCACACCTCTTGCAAATGAATCCAGGGCGTCCATCGCTCGGCGTTGATTTGGATCTATCTCCTTCTCCAGACTGCGTTTCTTCCTCCATGTGGTTTTCTTCACTTCATCCACAGCTAGGCCTAGGCCTAGGCCTGTGGCATGCTCGACCTCGGTCCCCAAAGCTTGAATCTCTTGCTTCGACCGTTCAGCACTTTGACATAAAGTGATTGCTTTTTCCAAAGTCAAGTTGTTAACTTCTAACAACCTTGTTTTTACTCGCATATCCTGAACACCACACACAATTTTGTCTTTTATCAGACTGTCCCTGAGCTCTCCAAACTCACATGAAGCACTTTTCAGTTTCAAATCGGTAACCCACTGATCAATTGACTCACCTGGGACCTGATTTCTCATGAAGAAGTTATGACGTTCTACAGTTAAATTTTTTCGAGGAGTGCAATATTCAGTAAATTTTTCAAGTATTACTTTCAATTTCTTCTTGTCGGCTTCAGATGCGAAACTCAAAAGTGTTGAATTATCAACAGCTTCCTTGCCAGCCACGTGCAAGAACAAAGCGCATTGACATCCTCATCTTCCTTATGATATTTCGATGCAATTAAGTAAATATCAAAAGCTTGTCTGAAGTTTTTCCAGTTTACAGATACTTTACCGTCGAAATTCAACGGCGCGGGCGGATCTAACTTGTCCATATTCACGTGATTAAAAATTTTAATTTTCTAACAAAATTTAAACCCCCACTTCGTAACCCTGTTGAGTTTCAATGTGTATTTTATTTAGTTGACTCCCGCCAGGGGCGCTACATATGTTTTCAGGGTTACAATTTCGGGTTTACAAGATTACCAACAAAAAGACTAATATACAACAAAGACATACTTGAGGCATGTTTGGACATATTTTAATTACTTATTATTAAAATTATTATGCGTGGGTACGTGTAACGGCCTTTTATTGCGCTATAGCACGTACATAAGATACCAAAATTTATATGGTTGTGAATACTTTAATCAGGATGATTTTTAGCAAGCGGCAAAGCCCCCTCCGATGCAACCAGCACTAATCAGATGACGGGATATAAGAATGGGAATTTGAAAGGTTCTGAAGAAAGTGGTTTTTATTATTCTTTTGACATTTAAATTTTTCAATACGATTGAAACTGCAATTTTCTTCTATCAAGTCCGTATCCATAAAAGTACAGTATGTATAGTGTACAACAATAGTCCCTATCTTTGATTTTATGTTTCCGTTTTTTTTCTGATACTTTGAAGAAAAGATGAAAAAAGTAAAACTTTTCTGGCCCTTTTTGATTATGACATTTGTTCTGTGGGGCGGCCTAAAAAGAAACATAATATTTAATATTCGTACAAACTTTTTCCCATATATCCCTTTACTTTAAATTCATTCAAATATATTTTTTCAATACCATACCCAATAGCTGTCCCCAATACACCAATGTAATGCACGTATGCTACAAGACGGCAAGGCACGTATTTAATTAATGAAGTGAAAAAATAAATTGGAAAGGAAAAGGAACCCAAAGTAAGTTTTTGAAAAATATGAAACGGTAATAAATTTTCTTTGAAGTATATTTTTTTTTTTGCTTACTGCGTTATTATATTTATTATTCTCGGGACATTGAAAAAACCCTTTTCACATTATTTTCTCTATTCAAGAAGTAAAAAATTTTTTAAAAGCAAACCTTTTCCGCTAAGTAAAAAAACGTAACGAAGTAATTTTGATACAGAATGAACATTGTGCCTTTCATTTTTTTGTGTCAATTTTTTATTATTCCCTTTTTATAACACAGTTAAAAAAAAATTATGTTTTTTGTCAGTATAAAACCCATTGTGTAAATGTTGAAGACAAATTTAAATTTCAGTTTTCGATTTGTTTCCCCGGGGTGCCCTTTTTGCGTAATGAGCCAATGGTGCATGAGGCCGAACCAAGTCCATTGGATTATAGAAAACACTGTATTTTTATACATGGAATCAACGCTCTGGCAACCCTTGGGTTTTGCTTTTGGGAGACTATAAAACATCCCCGGAAAAGGTGGGTTAGAAGTGGAAAAAAGTTGTATAAAAAAATTAACTTTTTAAAAGGGTTTTGAAGGACTCATCCCCGGGGCTTTGGCAATGTGTTATTGGACCCCCGAGGCGGCACCGGCAGGCGGCAAATGCTTTTACACAAAAAACCCCCTCTCTTTTTGTGCCCTTTTTGGAACAAATTTTCCCAGCCCACAATATTTCACAGATGTCCCAGCTTTTTGAATAGCTTTTTGTCGAACCCTGCATGGTTTGCTTTGCCCGAAAAAACCGTTAGAGGTAGCCATGCATAACGCGTGAGACTCGGGTTTGGGAAAGGGAAAGGGTTGAACCCCGTCACCAGCAATCCTAGCTGAAAGCCCCCTCCGGGAAATTTCTTGAGCCCTTGGGCGAATGCCGGGATGCAAGCTTTTTTTAGTTTTTTTTTCGGGCATGCGTACAATTTTTTCACTCATATTCAATTAAAAAAATTCTGTAATTAAAAAACACTAATAAATATGTACCTGTCTTAATTTTTAGTGGTTGGAATCCGCCCGGAGAGTGAAAATCCTGAGATTAATATCCCTTTTGGGGAGACAATTTTTAATTTCTTTTTCATTATAACCCACCAATGCACTTCTCAGGGCTAAAAAAAATTTACGAAAATGTCAATCGTGGGGATGGTGCGTTGTCAATACAAGGATCTATAAAACCCGCCACGAAAAAATGGTGGTCAGTGATCGAACCAAAATAATTCCAAAATAGCCCTCCCAATTTTTTTATGACTTTACAAAAACTACAATCACTGCGTGAAATGGTCCCCCATCTTGAGCGGAAAATTTTTTAGTTATTTTAATTTTTATAAACCACAAAAAATTTTAAAGTTCCATTAAAAAAGTAAATACGGCTAATACAAAAATAAAAATAGTAGACCGTATAATACATTCCCTTAGACTCGTTTAGCATTTTTTTCCAACGAAAATAATAATCACTCAATACTTTATTTTTACGAGTATATATTTATATAAATTCAAAAAGGACTACACCGGGGTTGAACCCGGGGACCTTAGCTGCCGGGCTATCTCTAACAATGAGCTATGCACCACCAATTTTAAAACTGTCAATCTTGGTCTATTTGTACATTACATGTAGGGACAGCAAGGTCCGGGTTTCAAACCCGGGTTTGTAGCATTTTTTTTTTTTGTTAAAGTACTAACATAACAGAGTCAAAGTCCCCCTACTTATAAAGCCAAGGTTAAACATGTATACCCCAACTCTGGGGTTTATAGAGATGGTTTGTATTCTTAGTTTTTTTCAGTGCGCTCTAAAATGTAAAAAAACAGCCCAAGAAAAGACAGATTTAAATTGGTGGCTGCTAGTCATTTGGAAAGCAAGCCCGGACAGTAAGGCCCCGGCCCGGGGTTCAAACCCCGGTGTGGGCCTTTTTTAATTTTCTGTCTAAAGTACTAACAAAAACGGGGTCTAGTCCCCTTTCTATAAAGCCAAGGTAAAACATTAAATAAAACCACGACCCAAATAAAATTTATTTTAAAACCCAAAAACACAAAAATTTCTTAAAATTTACCGTATTCTATAAAAACACAATGGACCAATTTGTTTTTTTCAACTTAACCCTCACCCACACTTCTTATAGCTTATTTTTTATGGGAGATCACACACTTTCTAAGTATGATAAAGCACAGAGTCCGAAAAATAATTGAAGAAAAAAAACCAGATTTGCCTATATCTCGATGGACAGAATTTCGTCGGTTTCAAGGTCATGCAGTTCGAAACGAAATGAACGTTGGTGTCCGCTTTACACTGGTAATTACGACTCGGGGGCTGTCAGGCCCACAGTGTGCAATGTTGCACAAAAAAAAATAGCAGATGATTGATGCGTATATTTGAAAATCTTAAATTAAGTAGTATAATAGGAGAAAAATTACCGATAAAAAGAAGAAATCGATTTTTTTTTTTTTAATTTTTGGAACCGATTGATTTTTAAAATTTTTTCGGCATAATGTTTAATTTCCCGTTTCCTTTCCCGAAGAGTAAGTGTTAGGAGAGTAAGAGAAATTTCAAACATCGGGGTGCAAGTGAAACCAAAGGGAAAAACACATCAGAGCGCTTTGCTTTTGCTTTATTTCCAGAATTATTTATAGTGGCGACTATGACCCCTTTATGATGGTAGTTTATATCATGAAAAAATTAAAAAAGGGGGCCCCACCGGGATTGAACCCCGAACCTTGAGTTTGGCCAGATGCTCCACCCTTTTTTATTATTAATTTTTTTGACTTTAAAAAAAAATAATCCCCTGCCGTGGTTGAAATAAAAAAAAAATAATTCATCTACCAAAAATTTTAAATTTAAGCAATAGCCCAAAAAAAAGCCACTTTGTTAGACTTATCTCATCCAATTTGACAGCCGTGGTTCAATACCCCGGGGGTAACCTGTTTTTAAAACCTTATAATATTACAATGTTTAAATTTAAATTGCCAAATAAAGTCGAATAAAAAAACTGTATTTAGATTATGTTATTAACATGGAAATGGTTTTTTGCGGCTTTTAACCCCTTTTTTCCATTAGGATGTTTATTTGTACCCAAAAAAAATGGACTTGTTGCCCTGAACCCTCCCCCCCCCACCCCCCTCTTCCCCTCAACTTTAATTATAGGCGAACACTAAAAATTTTTTTACTTCAATTCACGTCTTAAAACTTGAAAAACTCAGAGATGCATAAAAGTAATAACGGCCGTGGCTGGATGTATTAATAATTTTTTCTTCTGTTGTGTTTTGATATAATAAAAAAAATTTTCACGCTGGGGATCGAACTAAAAAAATTTTGGTCCCTTACATATAATAAATTTATATTTGGGGGTGTTCCGGGATCGAAAAATTGTCTGTAAAAGTGCAATAAAAATTGACGACAAGCATTGCAATATAGGAGATCATGCTAATGATTCAAATGGGTCCGCAGTAGTTCACGAGCAAAATCATGCAGCCAAACGAACAAGTTATTAACAAAATTATATGATCTGTCACTCAAAGTGGTGAAAAAACTTTTGTGTCGCAGGGTTTCGCCCCTTGCTGGGGTCAAAAAAACCTAAAATAGCGCCGAAACAGCTTTCGCCCATTGTACAGCGGACACCCCTTTTTCCCAAAAATTTTCAGATTTTAGGAAGCTAATTAAAGGTCTATTTAACGGTGTTTTGTACTTTTTTAAAAAATGCTGGTAAGCCTAAAAAAATTCGGAAAAAAAAAAGGGTAAAAGTTAAAATTTCCCCAAAAATTAACAAAATTTTTTAAAAAACAAGGGCAATAGGAAAAATACACAACACACGTTCATTGGACGTCTTTACTGAGAAGAATAAAAAAAATTCTAAAGATATCTCAATTGTGTCGTTAGATACGATGGAAGTACGAAACCACTGCAACACACCGAAATAATACACATGAAATGACTAATGGTTGCAGGAATAAGAACGAGCCAAACATCACTAGAACTATCTCTTAAAACAAAGGGAAAATCCCTTTCTGAAATAACCTTTGACGTGCGTTTACTTTTTGTGGGTCCAGAACCATATTGTCATATCTCCTTTTTCCAAAAAAAAAAGGAGGTTTGAATGTAATTATTATTATTATATTCGTGGTGTAAGTGGAGATAGAACAAACTAATTCTGCCTCTTAGGACCCTAGCAGTGGCGGCCCACCCTACAAATTCGGGGCCATGGCCCCCCGGAAATAGGTGGGTGGGTGGGCAGTAGGGGGGTGGGGCTGAAGGGTGGGGGGTGGCGGTCGTTGTGTGGGGCGTAAGTAGCCCAAATTTTTCATTGAGTGTTTGCTATATAAATATGAGCTATAAAAAAATAATAGTATCGTACCTATATGTGAAAATTCCCAAACAAGCCAATACTCGTGTCATAGGGAATGTAATTTGATGGTTTTTAAAAGCCGCTCAAAAGATCGTGCCCAAATAAATAAAAAAAAAAGCAAGGTCTCCCCAAAAAGCGCCCGGGGGGTATGGGGCCGCAAGGGGGGTGGGGGCCAGGGGGGGAGGGGCTTCCAAACTCTAGCCAAATTTTAACATTTTATAGTCCATTTTTCGGTTTTTTCTTGAGCCAACATTTTTTTTAAAAAAAGAAATGATGAATTAAGACCCCAAACCCCAAACGAGCCAAAGACGGACCTTCAGGGCAGTATAGCGCCCACCCCCGGAGTAAGTTAGCGGCCCCCAGAGCCGGGGGGGGAAGGGCAAAGAAAGTTAAAATCGAGAAAAAAAAAATGAGAGAGGAAAAAGAAAAAAACACGGAATTCGAAACAGGGGTTTTCACTGTAATGGGATTTAACAAAAAAAAATATACCAAGTTTGTGTTGAACCTTTAAATATTGCTGCGTAGACACAGGAAAGTGAATACACTGATTTGTATTAGCGCTGTGGTAAGACAATTAATAAAAATTTTAAAATTCATTAAAAATAGAAAATTACAAACCCCTAAAAATTAAAAACTTATTGATATGGCCTTTTGTGGACAACCAACTATTGCTATCTCCCATGAAATAAAAAAAATGACAGGTAAATCAAATCCCCTTATTATTTAATGCATATGTTACTCTAGAATAGTTTAATTGTGGTGAGAATATTGTTGCACTTTTATAAAAAAATAAATAAATAAAAAATAAAAAAAAAAAAAATAAAATAAATTGTTTTAGAGTCACCCACTCAGTTAGATAACTGATTTTCGGTGGGGGGACAGTAAATCAAAGCGCTAAGCCTACCCTGTAGCCCCGACGGGGCAATCGACGGAGATATGTGAATGACACACCTAACCAAAGAGTCGATATTTTTAATATAGTAAAATAAAGCAATCAGTGGTATGGGACATGCCGAACACACGCGGATGGCACGTGCCAGAAGCAACTCAGGCCTGATTCAGAACAACTTTCTGAATGTATTATGTGCTTCGTTGCTAGACAGCTCCAAAGTCCACGTTTACAAACTCCTAGACACGAACTGGATGGACTTGAACCTTCTGCATTGGAAGCAGATACGCCTGAACACAAACACCACCGGAGCCACACAAATATAAATCAATATTAAAAAAATTGAGAGAGGGTACACACGTATGCCTGAAATATCCTGGTAATGGTGCAATTCGCTCGACTGCATCCAAAACTACATTAATTTTTCGATGTGCTTTTTATGGCCACTACATTTTTTCTAAAACCCACCCAATGCCTCTCTAAAAACTTGATTTAAAAATTTTCGCCTGCGTCGCTATTGTTGATTTCGCCATACCCGTCAAGATTCCTTGTGGACGCCCTTAGCCGGTGGTTGTTTTGTTTTCCACGGCGTATCGAAGGGCATCGCCTGAAAACTTGTTTTAGGACACCAAATTGGGGATGTATAATTGGGTGCATGTCTGCTCTGCAGAAGGGGTGCCTCCCGGCCCTGGGCCCCGACTAGCAGAGTTGCTATTTGACACCTCCATTATGTGTGGATTTATTTATTAAACTTGTACAGTTCGATTTCTTTACTAATGAATTCATTTGTGGAAATTTACTGGTTGCCAATTTTTCTGCGAGATAAGTAGCTTATTGTGTCTTTTCATGAAATAGTTTTTTCTCTTGAGTTTTGAAGAATCCATGGAGTAATGCGAGTTTTGACCGTCAAAATAAAAGGCGTTGCACACAGCAAAAGATGTGAAAATAGTCAAAATGACCTTCGATGGATAAAAATGAGCTATAACCGCCCAACTCAATGTTGGTAATCTGGAATCTTTGACTAAAGGACAAACAAAATGGGGGGTGGGGAATATTTAAGGTTTCCTTTTCGGGTGGTTGTCTTACTAGTTTCGAGTATCGACTTTGTGCAACAAAAAATTGCATATTTTTTGGTGTATTGTCTTCACCACTACTTTTTTTCTAATAAACCCACTAAACGCATTCTAAAAATCTTATTTCCATTCCTCAAAATATTTTCACCTGCGGCGCGTATTGTTGGGGGGCTCCGTCCCCAAACCCCCTGAAGGCTGCCCCACTGAAAGTACCAACCTGCAGCTTTTACCCCCCCCCCCCCGTCAAAATTTTCTCTGCGCCTTGCCAATGTGTGGTAGGTGGGTGTAAACTATAAAGTTGCCCCGCGGGTTTTCCAGTCAAGCCGCCACTCCTTGGGACCCTAGTGAGGACGACGTAACACAGAATGCTCTTATCTCCCACTTACATCCATGTGTAACTCACATTATATAGTACATTCAAACCGTTCTTTTTTTCTTCTTTTTTTATTAAAATGTGATAGGACAATATGGTTTTGGAACTCCGAAATTATGTTCAGGGCTGGTCTCAAATACTTTGTCATTGTACATCTCTGACCGAAAAATCCAAATTAATTTCTGATAATTTCTTAAACGTATTTTTGGGGACAGCTGAAATACGTTTCTTTTACAGAGGATTCACCCTTTTATCTACATTTTTGTCAAATTTCTTTCTTATCTCTTTGAATTTATGATAGAGTTTTCCGTTCTGAATATTCAAACGTAATAACTCAAGAAATAGAACCAACAGAGCGAGGACTATTCCTGCAACTCCTAACGATAGAATTGGCAACACCGTCTGGAGACTAACAGGTTTCTCTCTCTTACCTTCTGTTACATAAGGTTTTGTAAAAACTGTATCTTGTAGTTGCTTGTTCTTTATTACACCGGTTGTGTTAATAGTTTTGAGAATTTTATTTTGAAATATTCAAAGTACGTGACTATTTTTTGAAAAGCCAATCCTGAGGTATTTGTTTTTCCATAATATGCTGTGGTACATTGCAGGACACTTGACAAGTTCATCCTAGACTGATGGAGTTGAAAGTACTGAACGTTCAACAAATATAAACAAGCGTTGTGATTTTACATATTCTCTTAATCCATCTTCGACAGTGTTAACAACATTTTCTGGGTCCGAGGCGATTAGCCTATCGTACATCGCTTTAAACTCTTGTTGTTTCTGGTCCCACGGTGCGTTTTTTTCATACGTCTTGTATAGTCAAAGCCCCGATTTGAGCAAGCCTAATGAATATGCTTCCATCAGCCACATTCCCTTTAGATCGTTGAATGTAACTTTGGAATGAAATTTGTAAGAATGATATAAAAAAGAAGTAACTCGCGAGACAAACTGTTCCCAACAAAGAAACCAAAATATCACACACGTTTTGAAGAGATTCGCGATATATCTGCTGGGCCTTGTTGACAGAAAAATTGCACACAAAAAACCTGAAAGAAACTGTCAATGTAGTGTTGGTTTCTGTCATCTCTATATAACAATGCTAAGATGGTGGATAAAACAACTGAACACACAAATAATGCAAACCAAAGTTTAATGCTAAAGGGAGACATCAAACTACCCAGAGAAGCATTGCCATTCGGTCTTTGAACATAAAGTCCCCCATACTCATTCTGATAAGGTATGCTGAAAACTACACTTTCCCTACGATCTGATGTCATCGTCAGCGTAACTCCAGACATGTGAGCTTTCATTGCGAAGTAACCGCCCTTATTCCATCCCCAAGAACCGTTATTAAAGCTTTTTTTTTTTCCATACCATCCAACGTTTTCCCTGCTCTTGCCTTAACTTTTGCAGTTTCATGTGATTTCAAAGTATTTTCAATATCTTCTCCTTCATATCCTCCGCCACTAGTGATTTGAAGGTGTTTACTTTAACTATTTGAAATTACAACCCATTCCTACTGCATCGTAATCTGACAGTTTTATTCGAAATCACTTGTTCGCCTGTCATCGAATCTTGTATTTGGCCAGTCAATTCTTTTGTCAATCTTCAAGACCCATTAACGTCTGAAAGGGAATGTTGAGGTCAACTCGATATTACTTCGTCAAGGAGTATGCGCCCAGCTGTGTCCAGTGGACGCTACGATAAACTCAAATCAAACGGAATGTGATGTTGATATGAAATCTCGTCTAGGTTAATGGAATCCTTGGGAAAAGTTCCATATCTTTCAGACATTATCTTCGATCCGATAACATTTTAAAGCGTCACCGACGTCGTCTTCATCAAGGTTGCGTACAATGGGTTTCTTCAGGATATTGGGCGGTGGTCGTTGTCCAACGACGGACTTCGTGTTTTTTATCACGGGCCGAGAGATGCCACGTTCCGACAAAGAGTCCTCTGAGTTTTTACATACAACTATTGGTTGTTTTTTTTACTAGGTGTCACTATAAAATAAACGCAATCTGACTTAGGCATAAGTTTGAATATTTTTCTATAATTTTCGAATAATGTACCACTGATGGCTGTGACCAAACGAAGAAACGGTATTATTAATTATAACAGATATCACATAACTGACAAAAGTGAATACCCTGCCTTCACATCTTTGCGTTGTTATGGTTTCACCTTAATTAAAACAACATCATGCAGACAAAAGAACAGCAAATTAATATCAACACACGATTTGAAAATATTTGACTTTTTTCGCACATCATCGTTGGCAGAGAATTGCACTACAATCTTGAAAGAAGCTCTCACTGAAGTCACCTCTTTAGAACAAGATACATGTGCGTCGGTTATTACGAATCCCTATTAATGAGGGTCGAAACCCATATTCGCAAAGTGCGTAAGCAAACATCAAACTACATGCTTGTAAGACATTCATTTTTTTCTCCTTCGTATATTGCCTTTTCCACACTCATTCCTGATAAAAGTTAGCTATGACGCGAATTTGAGCCCAGCAGTCGCTTACACTTTCAATGATTGCGTCACCATAAAACACATCATTAGATCGAATGTATTTTAAAATTGATGTTCAAAGAAAGTAACGAAGGCGTTGATGTGACGAAGGAATATCCTTTGTAACAACTGTGAATGAGATAATGATAGTTATGTAGAACAGACACTGCTCGTTGCATTTCTTATTGATTTCTGGATTAGAGTGACCACCGGGTTCACGTGTCTATCGTTATTCGAAGTGACAATGTGATCGCCTACTTGTGCGTGAAGATAACCAGAATTTTCAACGTTTTATTTTTTAATTTTATTCCCCATATTATACCTTTCTTCTAATTCTAAGAATTTGCTTAGAACTCTTCTAAATATGACAAACATGTACTTGTCATGCTGTGCGAATGACCATATAACATCAATGACTAAAGTCTGTGTGACCCATTGCCATCACAGCAAACAGTGGTGAAACTAGGTGATAACGAGTGACTAATAAATATTTAATTAAGTGAGTCGACACATTTTTCAAGTTATCAAGTCATTTGTGTAAAGGATTATTCTGGGGGGGGGGGGGGGGGGGGGGAGAGAAAAATTAAATAAAGTACTTATTTCTCTGACATACGTCAATACCAGACACACAAGTGAATGCTTTAAATTAAATTGGATTATATTATTAACAAACCATAAAGCCCTGGGTTGTACCAACTGCACACAGATAACATTTAACGGTCGAATGTCTTAGCCTAAACAGTTCCGCATTGACGTAATACAAGATAAGGGATCATTCGTAAATCCCGTTCACTTTCTATGACTCAATATTTTTTATGTTGTTCACAATGAATAAGTGCCTTTCCTTGAAAGTATGAGAAAACATAGTGCTGAGGAGTACATCTATTGGGGGTAGATCCAGTTTGTGTGTACCGTGAGTGAGCCTACTACCTAGACCATTTAATAAATTGTACCTTGTTACTAGATCACTTCATTATACTACTTTTATTGGCCAACGGTGGGATCACAATTGCCAATTTGCAATAAGTTATTAATAGTCTACACAAACATATAACATGTTTTATAGACAATATGAAATATGGTAAAAAAATATATGAAAATCATGTAAGTTCCACACATTGTCATAAATAAAACTAAATGAATTTGAAAGTGTGAGACAAAAAAGAATGATAGATGACGAATATTGTCTGGTACATTTTGTTGTGTTTTCAAGCTGTGAGCACGATCAACATTGGAACAACATTTTTATACTCTTGTGATTTTTAGAATTAAATTGATGATATTTTTATTGATTTTTACATTTGTTGTACTTAATGCTCCGTACTCTGTTAAGGGCAGAGTATGGACTAATGTTAAATAATATATTCAATAAAAGATTAGAATTGGTGGTCTGGTTAACGTGTAGTTTAGACAGAAATACCTTTGATCTTTGAAACACAAGTAGCCATGACCGTATTATGTTTCTAGTTGGCGCATAAATAGTGTGTAAACAGAATTCATTCATGTCCCTAACGTGTAAACAGTCAGGTTCCTTATTTTTTAATATACCTTAATAATCTTTAGACTAAAGGGTTTTCACCCCAAGGACATTTCTTATACAACAACACCACTTATAGCGATGTGTTGTCGGTATCGCATTTTCCCTTTGATTTTCATAGTTTTTAAGTTCACATCACGTTTTCATGGCGGTTAAAGTGACACCATCTCGAAATCACCCCCATCTCTGCTTAGATGTATAGGTGCCTGAGTGTGTAGCGCACCGCGGCTTGCTGCGGAGACGCCCTAGCACCTGATATGTTAATAATATGTTATTTCATCCTGCTACTTTTAACCAACGAAACCAACAACAAATGTAATAACGATTCAAATTGGTATTTTGATTTAAATTTTAACCGTTAAATTTAGGCATTTATTATTATTATTATTATTCTTATTAGTATTATTTTATTATTATTATTATTATTTTATTATTATTATTTCAAAAGTTAAGGCTTTTCCTCGGCCCGTAAATAATTTACACAATTAACTATGTAAAGCGCATTGTAAGGGTGCAATCGGCTCGAGAGAACAGTCGTCGGTTGCTAAACAGCTTTTGTGAAAAATGCTTAACTCCAAGACATGAAATTCTTTTGATAGTGCCACAATATAGTTGGAAAGAGCCTCGGTTACTACCAAGATTGTGTTAGAGAGTCGCATTAGAAAATAGCTAAATCACCCAAACATTTTAATGTGATTGTTGTCTGTTTAAGCTGTATCGGTCGTGGGCGCCCATAGTAATAACTGTTCAAGACAACTCCAACAATCGCTTGGCTCAGTATCGTAATAAACGCATAGTCCCCGATAATCTTTACTCCAGGTTTCGTGAAGCGCAGGCCTTCTCGTCCTCCCTGTCCCGGAAATGGATCAGCCCCACAGAGAAGTTGTGTTCGACTGAGTGATCGGATACGCACCAGAAATTCTCAAATGTGAGGTTGATCTGGTTGTGAAAACGACGTCATTAAGCATAATGACAGATTTTATAGAAGGCGGGCCGCCTGATCATGGTAACTGTATATGTTTTGTTTTTGTTATTTTTTTTTTTCTGTGGGAAGCCCTTGTCTTGTGGCTTTATATTTTTGTAATTTTTAATTTTATTTGTGCTTGTTTCTGAGGATAGCCCACCCCTTTGGTCTGAAACGCGTCAACCTGCATAAAGCAGAATCGAGCGGGGCGGCCGAAATGTTCCCGACCAGTTAATTGTGTTAATGTATTATGATTATTATATTTTTATTTATTATGTATTAATTATTAATTATCTCATTATTGATAGTATTTATTTGCCTTTAATTCACAACAGAAACATATCTATTTCCCCCAGTGTCGAATATAATGTACAAAATAAACTGAAAATACGTAAAGACAATTACAGAGCATGTCTAAAATATATACATGTTAGTATAACCTGTTGTGTTTATGCGTTTGCGTGTGAGTGTTTGTGCGTGTGTGTGTACGTTTGTTGTGTGTAACGGTTGTGTTGTACGTGTGCCCGTTGGTTGTATGTACTTTTATGTTGTTGAGGTGGGGGTGTGTGCTGGTTGTGTGTATGGTCTGCCTGCGGCCGTGGTATGTTCGGTTACTGGCCATTAGCTGTTGTTAAGTTTCGGTTTTTTGTACGATGCTAAGTTAAGGAAAAAAATTATTCTTGTCTACAGTTCAAGATTTTAGTTAATTTGTTATAGTAGATTTGCAATCTATTAAACATGCATATTTGCTACATGTCAATTCTTGGTATTTGTCAGGATATAGATATTTGTGCTTCTTAGTTGCACTTGAGGAACATGATAAATTCCTCGCGTGTTAACCAAGGCAGTGAAGAGTAACAATGAAATGATTAGCAACCTTGTACGGTTCGGTATAGACATATATGCAATTGTTCGTTCTACTTAGCGAGCGTTTTGAAAAAGTTTGTTTGACAGGACATTAGGTAATCACTTCTGTGAATTCAATTGCGAGATTTTTGTGACATTCGTGAAGTTTAATAATCTTGTCTGGAGGCCAAATCTCATTCGTGTGTGCACTTCGACAATGCCATGTCCCCCTCTGTAAATCAGTCTTTTTAAACTGAATAGGAAACGTTAAATAAATAAATAACAAAAAAAATAAAATAAGAAACATATTAATAAATAGTTATGTGACGTCCAGAGAAGAGACCAAAACGAAACAACCTCTTAGTACCCGTTTAAATAACACTACTGCCATTCATAAGCATCAGTTTATAACTTGATTTTAGTAAGCAAATAACCGATTAAATACCGCCGTCTACACTAACCAGGGGTTCACCGCGGGTGGGTGGGGGGGGGGGGGGGGGTGGGGGAGGGGGTAGGGGGAAATGTTACGATATTTTGTTTCGATATGCGATCAAAATGGTTTATGATATAAATAAGCATGATAGACATATGAAATAAATGGTGAGAGCAGGAGGCGGGTGGGTCAAAATTCTGGGCTGTGGTGCTGACGGAGAGGTTCAGCCCATCGAGCTAAGAGGTCTCTGACACGTATCGTGTACTATAATTGCCTAACTCTGTTTGGACTGAACGTCTCATCTTCACACATGTTCTTTATTCTGTTATATGTGTGTGCACACTTTTTCTTAGTTATAGATTTGTCCTCTACTTATTTTTTCTTTAAACAGCATTATTACTTTTTGTATTGATCAGAACGCTTAGTAGGCTATCCTCGATAAACTTTCATACAACTGTTCCTTATTGATACCAGAAAATAACATCAAGATAAAGTCAATATTTTTCTGTGAGCGATTACCAGCAAATGTTAGGTGACACTGTCTATGATAGCAAAGGCTCCTGTGATATAACAAGGGCATCGCTAGATTCAGAACACTACAAAGGTCCCAAATTTTCGCCTAAACGGTTTATTGTACAAAAATTCTAGTATCTTTTAGGGTCCCCTCTACATTTTACAACCGCAGAAACAACAAGTTCTTTATGCTCACACATGGGTATTAATGTGGGTAGGGTTATTGACTGCTTTGCGTCACAGCACAAAATGTCCCGTGGATCAAAAACGGTCTATAAGTCCAGCTGACTTGGTGGGGTTGCTGTTAGAAAAAAAACTGTGGTTTACGCATTTAAATAATTGTAGGCCCTTATCGTCTGATTTACCATGTGAGTATTGTGACTTTGATTTAATACTTTTAACAGTTCTGTATGCTAAAAACAATAAAATACTAAGTTCAGACCTTTTACTTGTTATTTTAACAAATTATTGTACTATACGTTTTAGATAATATTCAAGTAACACCATCAGTCCCATGGAGTACAATAATTAATTCGTAAACAATTTACTTGTTTAGAAATTGTTGTATAATAAAAAAAGTTTGGCAGTAAGTGGTGCTTACTGCTAATTGGAAGTCGGCTTATAAAATTAAATGACGTGTTTTATGTAATAGGAGTGTCCTTTTTGTGTGATATATCTCAGAACTAAGTATCGCAGGACTTGTGTGGTTTCTGAATTCTAGCAATTCAGTTAATATTCACATAAATATGTTTGTGATGGGAAGAAATAGCGACGCACACAACATCAAATTATTGTTAATCTCTACCTCTGTAAGCACAAGGGAAAATCCTTTCTGAAATTAATCGTTTTGTGACAGTGCGTTCATTTTTCTTAATGGGTCCAGACGAAATATCGTTCCCTCATCTCCATTTTCTAAAAAATAATAAAATGGAGGTTTGAATGATTATTATTAAATATCCGTGGTGTAAGTGGTAGACTAGAAGTGCAAACTAATTCTGCCTCTTAGGACCCCGAGTGACGGTACCTAGAATGTTCTAGTATTCCCCACTTTCGAGCATTTCCCCAGAATATACTTTGTTTTTGTTAAAAAACATTAGTTCAAAGTCCATTGCTTCTTCTTTTTTGCACTGAGCGTAAGCGACTGCGTAGCGAGAGAAGCGAAGAATTCCATTCTACTACACTGAGAAAAAATCCGAATGTTTTTTTTTTTTTTTTCTTTATTTTTTCTTTTCTTCTTTTTATTATTCTTTTGTATTTTTTGGTGTCTGTTTGTCCACACGATTCCCGGCTATAACGTACGTCCGTTGCAATTGAAATTTTTATGGAGGCCTTCCGAAATGTTCTCTGACCTTGAACTCTCCTACGTTTTTTAGCGTGTGCAATCGTGAAATCTTTTTCTTCATGAAATATCGCAAATTTTAACGATTTTTTTCGATTTTTAATAAAACTTTCTTCGACTTTATACCACCTAACATGTGCTTTATCCGAATTTAATGATTTTTTTGCAATACAGAACCTTTATTTGTCTTGATTAAGATATTTCTTGTAAAATTTAGCGCATTGAAAAATATTTATCATAAAAAATCCGAAATTTTAGCGGGTTTTTATCTTTTTTTTAGAACTCCATTATTTGACTTACATTAAAAACACATACTTGTGCTTTATTCCTATTGAAATGATTTTTTCGCAGACCTTATTTTATGTGAATTAAATATTTATATGTTGTATTTGAGCGCCATCGAGAAAATTAGTTTCTTAATAAAAATTTTCAATTTTACCTGTGATGTTTTCAAAACAATACGTTAATTAGTGTTAAAACTTCAAAATAATAAGTTAATTGTTCTATTTTATTTTATTTAATTAAAAAAAAAAATCAATTTAAACCTAATGATTTTTCCACAGAACAAACAGAAAATTCGCATAACACATGGCAGCCAATGCACCAACTTACGCTTCAGTCCACAACTCCGGCGGGTCACATATCAAGCGTTTTTCCTAGTTTTATTGTAATGTGATAGTACAATGATTGGTTTCTGGACATCCCGTAATTTATATGTCGAGGGCGCCTCAAATACTTTGTTCTTGTACAGGCTGACGAATCCAAATTTACATTCTGTGAATATTTCTTTAATATATTTTTTGGGGACAGCTGAATCGTTTCCTTTCTTAAAGCTTGTGATCACCCTTTGATCGTACATTTTTTGGCTTCATTTTATGTGTCTTTCTCGTAGAGTTTTGAAAGGGTTTTTCCGTTCTGAATTATTCGAACGTAATATTTCCAAGTGATAGAACCAACAGAAGGCAAGGATTATTCTCCTGCAACTCCAACGATAGAATCGGCAACACTGTCTGAAGGACCTAACAGGTTTCTCTCTCTTGACTTCTGTTGCTTTAGGTTGGTAGAAAGCCTCTTGTAGTGCTATCTTTATCACACCGTTGGTTCAATGTGTGTGAGGATTAGTATTATTATAATATTCCAATGTACCGGACTTATTTTTTGGAAAGCGTGTTGTCCAAGGTATTTCTTTCCCAAATACCTCGTGGTAATGCAACAACCTCTTGCAACTTATGCGCTCTAGACTGATAGGATTTGAAAGTATTAACTTCACAATATAAACAAACGTTTTTTCACCATATTCTCTTAATCCCCATCTTTGCCAGTGTGTTTACAACATTTTTCTGGGTCTGGAGGCGATTAGCCTATCGTATAACTGTCTTCTACTCTTTTGTTCTGGTCCGGTGTAATCTTCACTTTGATGTCTGGGGTCTGTTATCTTACGGGCAGATATAGGGTGGATGGGCTGGCGGCCCTAACTTGATGTCTTTTTTTTGTTGTCCTTGTAGAATATATCCTGGTGGATGGCTTGGGAGGCCCTACTTTGAATGTTTGTCTGCTATCTTGTGCAGTATAGATGGTGGATGGGCTGGAGGCCCTACTTTTGGATGTTTGCTGTAATCTGAGCAGGGTATGCTGGATGGGCCTGGAGCCTCTACTTGAATGTTTGTCTGTATCTGTTGCAGATATTGTGGGATGGGCTGGAGGCCTCTTGAATGTTTTGTTCTGTTTCTTGTAATACATGGTGGATTGTGCTGGAGCCCCTCTTGAATGTCTATTCTGTAAATCTTGTGCAGACAATATGCGGATGGTCTGGATCCCCTACTTGAATGTCTTTCTGTATCTTGCAGATTGAGTGATGGGCTTTGAGGCCCTAACTTGAATTTCTGTCTGTCTCTTGCAGATTGGTGGATGGGCTGGAGGCCCTACTTGAATGTCTTGCAGATATGGTGGATGGCAGGAGCCCCCTATCTTGAATGTCTGTGCTCTGTATCATTGCAGATATGCTGGATTGGCTGGAGGCCCCTACTTTGACTTTTGTCTGTATCTTGCAAGATATGCTGAGATGGGGGGGTGGGCTGGAGCCCTACTTCGAATGTCGCCTGTCTTGTATCTTGCAGGATATGGGCGTGGCTGGGGCTGGAAGCCCCTACATGAAATGTTTTTCTTGTATCATTTTGCAGATTATGCTGGATGGGCTTGAGCCCCTACTTGATGTTTGTCCTGTATCATTGCAGATATGCTGGATGGGCTGGAGCCCCGTACTTGATGTCCTGTCCTGTATCTTGCAGAGTATGCCTGGATAGGGCGTGGAGGCCCTACTTGAATGTCGTTCTGTATCTTGTACAGAATCTTTTGGAATGGGCTGGAGCCGTCTACTTGAATGTTTGTCTGTATCTGTATCTAAATAACTCACTGAAAAAACATCTTTTATACGAAAATTAAGAACTGCTTTTGAAATAAACTACATCTACCCACCCCCGCCACTCTTTCCCTGCCCTCATGTATACAGCTCTGATTATAATTCAACTTGTCGTATCAGTCTCTAACTCCACAACTATATATGTATAACTCTAAAGGATCGAGTGGAGATTTTTCCTCGTGTTACTATGCTGTTGCTCTATCCACATCTGTCTTCTTTGTCTAACCTTTCAATTGCCTCTGTTGCATGTCCACAATCAGATTATATTATTATCTTCTTTTCTTTACTTTTAGGTTTAGCTTATGTTTACTTTTGATTATATACTTCTCTTAGTGTTAGTTTTAGCTTTTAGTTTAGTTTTAGGTTTCACATCAGATTATATTATCTTCTTTTCTTTACTTTTAGTTTTAGCATTATGTTACTTTTGATTATATATTTACTCTTATCTTTATTTTTAGTTTTATGCACTATATTAATAAACAATAATCACCAGTACACATTCCAACTATGCAATTACAAATCCTAACTTCAACTTAGTTTAGTCTTATAATTAGAACCAAGATTATAAATATGCATAATAACAACAATGTAACTACAAAATCTGTAAAGAGTGTAATACAACTCAATATTGTAACAATAAAGATTCATTCATTCATTCATTCTTCGCAGATTGCTGGATGGTGTGGAGCCCCTACTTGAATGTCTGTCTGTAATCTTGCAGATATGCTGGATAGGGCTGGAGCCTCTCCTTGAATGTATGTCTGTATCTTGCAGATATTTGGAATGGGGGGCTGGCGCCCTACTTTTAATGTCCTGTCTGTATCTGCAGAATATGTTGGATGGGCTGGAGCCCCTACTTGAATGTCTGTCTGTATGCTTGGGCCGTATGCTGGGATGGCTGGGCCCCTACTTGAATTGCTGTCTGTTCTTGCAGATATGCTGATGGGCTGGAGCCCCTACTTGAAATGTTTGTTCCCTGTATCTTGCAGATATGGCGGGATGGGCTGGAGCCTCTATTGAATGTATGTCCCTGTATCCTTGCAGATATGCTGGATGGGCTGGGGCCCCTTCGGAATGTTTGTCCTGGTATCTTTGCAGATATGCTTGGATGGGCCTGGAGCCACCTTCGTGTTGGGCGGATGATCCCTGTCCTGTAATCTTGCAGATATGCCTGATGGCTTGGAAGAGCCTTCTACTTGAGTTCCTGTCTGTATCTTGCAGAAATGGTGGATGGGCTGGGACGGGAGGACCCTAACACACTACTACTTTTCTGACTCCCGAACCTCGACTACCTCAGCCTTGCAAGGAAACCACCCCGTCGACATATTCTCAAAACAGGTAGCTCCTTTCCACCTGGCTAGTCATCTCCCCACTCTCCCCCCCGCTCAGATACCCATAAAAACCAACCATTAACCCCGCGCGCAAACCACCTCGGCGTGAAGGTGTCCAGAGCGGGATTTAGTTTCTTCTTTTCTTCCCTTCTTTCTCCTCCCATGGAGAGCCGGACAAGTAAGTGCGTTTTTGTCTACGTCAACTCAACAGTGTGAGATAGAGACCTTTGAAATTACTCACTTTAACTACGACCTCAAAAATACGTAAACGGTTACAAAATCTGCAACTATTTTTCAATGATTGGACCGATGGACAATTGATTTTTGTTATTTAATGTTAAAAGTTACTTTTTTATGTATCATTTAATATTCGACATAACTTGACATTATTTTTTAGATATATTTATATTTCATTCAGAGATAACTTTGATTTTTTAGAATTGGATCTTTGTTTATTTGACATCTTTTGTTTTTGTAGTTATCTTTGTGTTGTTGTACGTGATAGCAAGGACCGTTGCCATGACATCTGGAAATTTTACTATTCATTGGTTGTTTATTTAACTTGAGTGGCTGATATTTTTTAATAAAATCACATGATTTTCAAGTTCAAGGGTATTGTCTGTTTTCCTGCCCGATCAAGTCACTCATGTTACCGGATTGGTGTCCATATCTTTACTCCAAATCGAAACCACTACAAACGCATTCAACACTTTTATGGTATTAAATTTGTACCATTTAAGAATGATATTGTGACAAATGTAACTTCTACATTAAGAGGAAGCTAAAAAAGCTGGGTGTACCAAAGATATATGGCGAACAGATGCCTCTCTCTATGTTTTTTGCCTGCGCATTCAACTAAGCCCCTTTATGTCCATTTATTGAATTCTATATTGTCTGTAAGATATTAGGGGGTTTTGAAAAATAAAAGACAAGGCACAACAATACAAGTTTGTGGGACAGTGGGGTTACAGATTCCCCATCATTCGTATTGTTGACTAATAAGCATTTTTCACAACTTTCAGTCAGGATTTGCAGTGACGATATTCAACCGACATCCTCCCGACTAAAGAGTAGTCAATTCATTGTCTTTTCATTGACGTCATCGCGCTTAAGCATGACTACTATTGAGGCATGAGATTCATTCGTTCCGGTTCATATTTGTGTACACTGGTAAGAACCCGGCACTCCACCAAACTTTGACGTTTAGTTTTACGTTTACACTTGTAATTTTCACCCAGTGCGGGAGTATATCGCAATATCACGTACGTCTCTTACTGAATCTTTCTAAAAATGTTAACAAAAATCTTCCTTTTGTTTGCAAGCCGACGGATAGTAAAATCCTAAAATCACCCAACAAGCTATAAGTTAGCAATGACACCCCCACTGACCCCCCACTGGGGGGGGGGGTCAAGCCAACAAGTGGGTGGGGGAGTTCCCCCCCCCCGTTCCTACGCCCCTGATGTAAACAAACAAATAGTTTGACCATATCGAAGTAATTTAGTATCTGTAAACTACAGACCATGTCCATGGGTCAGCCATCAAGCCTAACTGACACTCTGACTATGAAACATTCAATATGGTTTTGCGGTAAATATCGTAGGCTTTCGCTGAGGTTGGCCCAAGCATCACTCAAAACTCTTTCTTTCTTAATTCTTACCTTCTTTTTGGATGAGCGAAGCGAAGACTTCAGTTTCACCTACCCCGAGAAAAATAGCTCACGTGTTTTTTTGTCCGTTTGTCCGCTCTCTACCGGGCAAACGGCATATTATGCGATCTTGACGAAAATTGGAGGGGATCTTCGAAATCTCTGAACTTAGATCTGCCAAGTTTTAAGGCACAATAGAAGAAATATTTCTCATGAATATTTTTTACGATTTTTATTTACGATTTTTAATGCGATATTTTCTTGGTATTTGGGCCGATTCTAACCAAACGGGTGGGGGCTACAACGTTCATATTTTACTTGGACATTAAGGTAATGGTGATGTAGTGCCTTTTGCAATGGAACTTGAAAAAATAATTAGTTCCCACGCATACAAAAAACTTAGTAATCATCAGTCAAGCAAAAAAAGCTCATCCAACAACGCGACTGGAAAGAGCTCAACATTTGTTGTATTTATTAATATCTTTCCTCATATTCCAAGTTTTAAAACTTGATATCATATTTGTGAAGTTATTTTCTTGGAATGTTTCTTTAAAAAAACTATAGTAATGATGGTTAAATTCCACACATTAAAATTATGTGACTAGACTCTGTTATTTCCCTAACTGTCACCTGTTGAGCGCATGCAAATCGTCGTCAGTGGTAAGTTCTTTATCAATGACAATTCACTTTATCTTGACATTTAGACAACAAACAATATGACACCATCGATAACAAACTCTTGAAATAAATTAATCGAAAGATGAGATGCGGAAAATGAATCGTCTGGCTAATGACACAACTTTAAGATCAATGATTCAATAAACTTTTCATATTTCCATGCGAAATAGCACTTTAAGGAAACTCAACCGACAGTAAAAATATTTTTGTTCTACTGAAAAAGGCAATAAAGGCAATTGCACATTCTACCCAAGCCATATGTATATTATATTCATGAAGTAATATCATTTATTCACAATAATCTTAATTTAGTGTCACCTAATTAGATATCTAATTTATATAAGTTCAATGTATAGGTCATAAAATGCAATTGTGATCGACAGAAAGGCTTGCGTTATGGACAAGGACCAGTATGGTACCTTGATAGATACTCTTTAATGTCGAAGTCCAGAGTCTATCCGAAATGAATGTCTGGCTAATGATTAAACTTAGATTGGACTTAAGTCCAATCATTTCTCATTCCAGGCTGTAAGTGACTTTAGGGAACACCCAGAAAAATGCACTAAAAATGCAATGCTGAATCGACTTGTGATTGGGTTGATCCCGTTGTTAAGCATTCCATACTACCTGATTGCTATATTTCCTATATATAAATTCATGAGCTATTGGTTATTCACATAATCTTATTTTTCATGTAATTCAGGCATTCAGTATGATTAGTGTTGATTTAAGTCCCACTGAAAATCTTTATAACAGAAGGGCTTCTATAAGTCATTAAACTTTATTATTTATATCTTAATAAAACTCCAAAAAACCTCAATGATAATACTAAAAATAGGAGAAAAAAATAAATTTTTCTCATGGAAAGATGTTTTCATTCAGTGGGGGAGTTCAAACTGGCTTCTCAAAATCAAATCAAAATTTAAACAAAGGTTACTGCTGGAATTTTATTGATACGCCCAATAGTTTAAGTTTTAATTTAATTATACACAATATTATGTTTTATCTGGTTTAAGTTTATCTCATATTATTTTAAATGATGGTTTATTTGGATTAAATGCGCGTCCGCGCGTCAACCGTTAGGTCATAATGCGCCACTCTAGCCTAAGGGATATGGGAAGGAGGGGCCCATGCTGGTCAAAACCAGCCACGGGTAGGGGGAGAAAAGGGGGGTTCCCACGTCGCGGTCGTCATCGTCTTTGTCATCGTTCATTGTGTCATTGTCATAGTCGTCGGGGAGGTCGTCAAGGGAAGGAGGAGGTGTCTCCGACGACGATTGCCAGAGATCACCTCTAGTTTCGGGGACTCGGGGAGTAATATATTCCCCTCTTACTAGCTGATGTTTGCATGGTGGATATTTTCTCTTGAATCGCCTTGTACGATTAGCAGAGTCATGCTCTGGGCCAAATTCTACCCCGGGCCCAGACGGTTCGATTTGTTCCGGTTGTAGGTATATATCGATCGATAATGGACAATCGATAGTCGCTTATCTAAAATATTATAATCCACCGCCATACATTTTAAATGTATACCTTGACACCACATCTAACTTCAAAATCTAAACATTTATTATTTGTAAGGAGTCTCCAACAGCAATACGAGTATAACTTTGTTTATTAGAGTTGTGCTTATTGTAATTTTGGCATCTTTCAAGAGATCCATGCAATGTATCGCTAAAAAGTTCTGATGCCTTCTATATTATTTTCTCATCTCACTTTTATTTATAGTCTTCTTCTTTATCCTTGAAGCGCGCGGAGAAGGAGAGAAAACGCTAGAAAACAATTTGCATAAAAAGGTTTTATTGACTTAACGACTGCACCTGAGATTTAACCTACTTGTGAATTGCGAATCTAAGTACAAATGTAATTATGATGATTGGATGAGCGTAGCGAGCGTAGCGAGCGAAGCGAAAACTTCAATTCACTGACCCCCCAAAAAATTTAGCTCCAATGTTTTATTTATTTTTGTTGTCTGTATTTTTGTCTGTTTGTTAGCAGGATTCCGGGAAAACGGCATAAGCGATCTTGATAAAAATTTGAGGGAACCTTCGTTTTCTCTGAACTTAGAGGTGTATTGTTTTTGGGTACAATCGAAGAAATATTTCTCATGAATATCGTACTTTTACGATTTTTTTCGATTTATAGTGCGATATTTTCGTCACATTTGGGCCGATTCTGACCAAACGGGAGGGGCTACAACGTTCATATTTCACATGGAAATTAAGATTATGGTGATGTAGTACCTTATGAAAGAAAAAGTTGAAAAAGTTAGCTAGAATCCATAGAAATAAAGGTTTTAATATTAGTTTTTCAATTTTTAGTACGATATTTTCGACACATTTGGGCCGATTCTGACCAAACGGGTGGGGCTACAACGTTCAGATTTCACATGGACATTAAGGTTATGGTGATGTAGTACCTTTTGAAAGAAAAAGTTGAAAAAGTTAGTCAGAATCCACAGAAATAAAGGTTTTACTATGAGTTTTTTGAGGTTTTATAGTACCAATTAACAAGTTACAATAGAAACTTGACAACAATCACCTACAATGCATTCAAAAAGCACTTGCAAAGAAAAAGTGCAAACAAACGCAAAAAACGCAAACAAAAAACGCTCATCCATCAACGCGGCGGGACTTTAGCGTTTTCCTAGTGAATAATAATGACAGTCAATATGAGATTAGACCCATCATATTAACACCGTATAAGTAGAGCCAAACATCAATCAGAACAACAATCAACGTTTATAACAGCTCAGTTTATTACGTCGTATAAACCTAGATAGTTAAAGAAAAATCTTAATATAGGCCTTCATTCTTAGAAACGGAAGATAAACCAAGGAAAGGAATCTAATTGTTGTTTTATATTGTGCAAATAACTGCATTACAAATTGTTGACAGATCAGTTCCCTAAAGATAGGAAAATTTTGCCTTGGACGTCTTGCTTTTTTCTTCAGCTAAAAATGTATTTCAAATTTTGACTGCCCTGAAAGCTGAGACCAAAGCCGCCTGTTCACAAATGCGTTACAAACTAGTAGAAATCAAAATCATCCCATCGATCAGAAGAGTTGTTTATCTGCGATTAACGTTTATTTGTTATAGATAAACACCACGTGCCTGTCAGTGTCAGTGTCGTGTCGCGATACAAAATGTCAACATCGTTGCCCATTACAATAACTTCGATTTGAACAAGACAAAATTACACCATTATCTCGTTTTGTTCGATCGAGATAAGGGTTATCAGAAGGCCTATGCTGTGATGTCACATTGATACACACCGAAATGACAAATGTTTTCAAGATTATCGTTGGTTTCTATGGAAGGTTGCCTAAATGAAGTGTGTGAGAGCGCGTGTATTTATCACAATCACACAGATGTGTGTGTGATAGGCCGAGGCTCCACCTTGAAAGCAAGAGCTCACCTTCACTGAGAACCAGATAATATGATATCATGAACGATCGGTTAATTTACAGATACAATATTTATTTACCTTATCTGTGATCGAAATATATCTATCCTTAAATCCTTAAATATAACAATGTTTTGAATGTGTTTTAATTGACAAGTAATATACACTAGTAACTGACAGAGAACCACCTGAAAAAAATCCGGGAAAATACTCATTGGTCTACTTGACAAATTATTGTTTTGAAAATATAGTTCCACAATTTTGCGTTGTTTAATTTCTAACACAAATAAATAATATCCTGAAACTAGGTTAGAACGTTATATTGCACTCCTTAAAATGTTCTAGTTTGTTATATTATTTCATGGGAGAGAGTTGGGTAGATGTGATTTCGATTGTGGAAGTATAGAAAAAAGTAGATGAATTTGGTTGCAAACGGCAAAGGATGACTATGAATGTGTGCTTACACATTATTTTTATATTTATTGTTTAAAATAAAATACAATTTTAAAATAGTCAGATGTTGCTCATAATGTTTGAAACTTAATTTAGCATTTAATAAATTGAAATTAAATCGGGGAAAAAATAAATGGTAGTACACTGGACAATGTAAATAATATTAATAAACAGTGTGTTATAATCGCAGATGTTCGGCTTTAACTTAATTTTGAGATATCGAATGTTATAAACTGTATTTCGATACACGTTTTACTAAATGGTATTTCTATTCTATTATTACAGACAAATAATGTAGTGTAAATTACATCAATATGTTGGCCAGGTATTTATTTTACCTTCGATTTTTCTATTCGTTGCCTCACAAAAAGGCATGTTTAAAAGTATTACAGTATAATTACAATGTGAACGTAATCTGTGCAATTCCTAATTTTACATTATTTTTCTCGCTTAATAGTTAAGAAGAGTTGGCGGCCTGTCTTCGTGAACATGAGATGACATGTTGTGTGTTTAGTCCGCTGTGTGCTGCGCTCTATCGCTCCCTGGTTGTACTGTCTGTCCTAAGATGCTGCTATGGAGCAGACGCGTGTGCTGCTATTGGTAAGCTAACTCTTCTAAATCAAATATATACAACGGTCTAACTGCTATGGAGCAGACGCGTGTGCTGCTATTGGTAAGCTAACTCTTCTAAATCAAATATATACAACGGTCTAACTGCTATGGAGCAGACGCGTGTGCTGCTATTGGTAAGCTAACTCTTCTAAATCAAATATATACAACGCCGGTCTAACTGATATTGGAAACAGGATAATAGTAACAATACCAAGTCGTTTTCTGCTAACCTAACAATACGTGAGTGTGATATCATTTTGCTTTAAAACATTAATCCAGTCCAGTTATTGTTTTCTCATTCTAAATGTAGTTATTAATCAATCAGTCCCACTGTCTTCGGTTTTTTATCTCAACTCTATATTTTTTACAAATATAAAGTTTAATTTTAGTATCTATACCAAAAGGAACCAAAACATCTAACAACCCAGCTCAAAACAGCCTAATCAATCACCTCCGTAGTAGGCCTTTATTAATTTTACCTTCATTTTCAAGCCATACATGGAATTGTTGAAATATATTTCTTTGGGTGATCTCTAATTTCTTTGTCCCGGTATTTCTGCTCTTTGTTATAAAGTCATCCTGATATAACATGTATTCGACTTCAACTTTGACGTACAGATCATATTTTTTAATTTTGAAATTGCAATGTATATTGATGACATAGTATGTAGTACACATCATTAAATCATACATCAGTAAATAATTGCATGATATACATGATTGAGAAAATCACCACCATTTTCAGTGTCTGTATCCTTTTAAATATTTCAAAACACAAACTTATAACCAAAAACAAACTTTAAAACCAAAATGTCCGCGTTGTGTCGACTCTTCCAGGTGCCCCCTCTCAGTACTCGCGGTGGCTTGGTCCCGGAGGAGAGCTCAAGTTCTGTATTACGAACAGTAACTACCCGATAGGGCTGGACGAGAACCTGGAGAAGCACTTCTACAACCCCGCCGAGTTCATGGACGACTATCTGATGCTGCACTCGTGTCCGGACACGGACTTTGACCTTGTGGACGAGGAGAGCGGCTTTGGGTGCACTCATTGCAAAGGTATATACCGGAACACACTAAATACCTAGGTATAGCCATCTGAAAAAGTCACACCGGGTAAAAGTGATGTGTAAGCCCACCCTGTAGCGTAAATGTATACAAAATATGTGTTATTTGGTCGGCTGGGGGCACATTGCTTTGTGGCACTACCATATTCCGAAATAAAAAGGTTCTTACTCAATGCTCATACGTGACAAATTACTGTTTCGGAAAAGTAGTTCCACAATTTTGCGTCGTTTAATTTCAAACACAAATCAATAATGTCCTGAAACTATGATAAAACAGCTGGGGGAAATAGAATGTGTAACAGATCCATGTGATCAAACTGTGTCATATATTACAGTTTACAACCATTTCTCTGTACCCATTTTCAAAATTCTAATTTTGCCTCTTTTCCACAAGCCCCCCATGGACACACACCCAACCTCTAGAATCTATCTGAAGGCTAAGTTAGTGTAATATTTCTCGTTGAATCCCCCTTGGTTTCCCAGCGGTTCACATCTACTCGTGCTACGGACAGAACCAGACAACGATCACACTGCCCGAGGAGGCACTCAACTCTAAACTCTGCATGTTCCGCATGAACTTCGTGGACGTCGACACCATCGCCGCGAACACCTTCTCGGGTCTTACCATCAACAACATCAGGATTCAGTTTGGAGGGGTGAGTGTTACTCTTGCGTGAGAATAACAACTTGTCTTGGTAAACCTGTTCAGAGGCAGCTTAAAGATTGTGTGACGAGAGTTGGGAGGAAACGTTCAAGCACATTCAGTCAGGATTGCCAGTAGAACTTTATTCAACTACCTACAACTATAGCTTCAAGCTTGCTATCCTTGAGCTGTAATTGGGAATTTATATGGTAATTAGCTTGTTTCCGTTCTATCAGTATGTTTTAGTTATTGTTAGTAAAACAATAAACTTCTATGCATAAGATGGTTCACATAGACAATGATTAAGTTATGTTTCGCCAAATCTTTAAAATAGGAACAGGAAGTATAAACAAGTTGTGCATAGCTCAAGATTAAAGTTACATCGGATCAATGTTCTTTGTTCAGGATTTGGTTGTTTTCAACATTGATGGGATTAACATTGGTTTGGTAATGAATGAAAAGTGTTTAACATTGTAATAATGTTGTTGTCGTTCCATGCAGTTAAAGCACCTCGAACCGAACGCTTTCTACAACGTAACCAAGCTGCAAACTCTGACCATCAACCAGAACCAGATCACAGACTTGGGGAAGCTGAGCCAGGTTTTTGACGGACTCACCGACCTGACCATCTTGAATCTTGACCAGAACCAGATTCGAACATGGGACTCGGAGGGTGAGAGCTTGTGCGTTTTATCTGGCCAGGGGGGATGCATCCTGCTTTCATTTTACAAACTATTTATAGGAAAGGTTATAGCACTTTCGCAATTGAGGAGTATTATTTTCTTCCAACTCAAAATTTCTTTCAGCACAAACAATTTTAAATTTCGAATAAAAGCATGTTCATAACTCTTGGACTAGAACTTTATTTCACTGAAACTCAATGTCTGTCTGTATCTTGCAGATATGCTGGATGGGCTGGAGCCCCTACTTGAATGTTTGTCTGTATCTTGCAGATATGGTGGATGGGCTGGAGCCCCTACTTGAATGTCTGTCTGTATCTTGCAGATATGGTGGATGGGCTGGAGGCCCTACTTGAATGTTTGTCTGTATCTTGCAGATATGGTGGATGGGCTGGAGGCCCTGCTTGAATGTTTGTCTGTATCTTGCAGATATGGTGGATGGGCTGGAGGCCCTACTTGAATGTCTGTCTGTATCTTGCAGATATGGTGGATGGGCTGGAGGCCCTACTTGAATGTCTGTCTGTATCTTGCAGATATGGTGGATGGGCTGGAGGCCCTACTTGAATGTTTGTCTGTATCTTGCAGATATGGTGGATGGGCTGGAGGCCCTACTCCCGAGCCTCGACTACCTCAGCCTTGCAGGAAACCCCTTCGACATCCTCAACAGTAGCTCCTTCACCTGGCTACGTCACTCCCCGCTCAAATACCTCAACCTCCGTGAGTCCAGGATTAGTTTCTCCTCCATGGAGCACGGAACACGTAAGTGCGTTTTTGTCTACTCACTCAACAGTAGTGAATAGAGACCTTGAAATTACTCACTTTAACTACGATCATCAAAAATACTAAACGGTTACAAAATCTGCAACTATTTTCATATGATTAGACCGATTGACAATTTGATTTTTGTTATTTAATGTTAAAAGTTACTTTTTTATGTGTGCAATTTAATATTCGAATAACTTGACATTATTTTTTAGATATATTTATATTTCATTCAGAGATAACTTTGATTAGAATTGGATCTTTGTTTATTGTCATCTTATTGTTTATGTAGTTATCTTTTGTGTTGTGTACGTGATAGAAAGGACCGTTGCCATGGACATCTGGAAATTTTACTAATCATTGGTTGTTTATTTTAACTTGAGTGGCTGATATGTTTTAATAATCACATGATTTTTCAAGTTCAAGTGGTATTGTTCTGTTTCCTGCCCGATCAAGTCACTCATGTTACTGGATTGTTCCATATCTTTACTCAAATCGAAACCACGACAAACCATTCAACACGTTTAGGTTATTAAATTTGTACCATTTAAGAATGATATTGTGACAAATGTAACTTCTACATTAGAAGAAGCCAGCTGGTGTACCAAAGATATATGGCGAAACAGATGCCTCATCTCTATGTTTTGCCTGCGCATTCAACTAAGCCCCTTTTATGTCCAGTTATTGAATTTAATATTTGTCTGTAAGATTAGGGGTTTGAAAGATAAAAGACAAGGCACAACAACAAGCTTGTGGGACAGTGGGTGACTGATCCCAAGCATTCGTATTGTTGACTAAATGAAGCATTTTTCACAACTTTCAGTCAGGATTTGCAGTGACGGATATTGAACCGACATCCCTCCCGACTTAAGAGTATGAAGTCATTCTTTCATTGACGTCATCGCGCGTTAAGCATGAACTACCTATTGAGGCATGAGATTCATTAGTTTCCGGTTAATATTTGTGTACACTGGAAGAACCCGGCACCTCCACCAAACATTTGAACGTTTAAGTTTTACGTTACACTTAGTATTTTCGACCCAGTGCGGGAGTATCGCAAATATCACAGAAAAATATTGTGACCAAAATATTATGGACACAATAGCGTGGCCTTTATGAGGAACGTACCTTCTAAATTAGACAATTTAATCTTGTCTCGCGCGGATAAGTTTGCGCCTGAAACCTTTATTATTTTACCCAATGTCCATTTAGCGACTTTAGTACTCGTACTAGGGAGGCAGAAGAAATCCACATAGTTCAAATAACTTAAACTATCTGTATTTTGTAATAGTCAAGACTACCACGTAACCCGAGATCTTTCCCGATATATTTTCAGAGATCCTGACTCCCGTGAGCACGACGCTGGAGTTCCTGGACCTTGGCAGTGCTACGATGGGAATCAACGCACTCTCGTATTTACTGCACAGCTTGCTCATCAACAATACTGGAACAAACCTCAGAGGATTGGGACTGTCTAACCTGGGTTTAAACCAAATACCATTGGATCTCAATATGGTGAACGACAAACTGCAATATTTGTCTCTGCATGGTAACAGCTTCCATTCTCTCAAGTAAGATTGTTTTGTTGACAACGATTCTTGTACTTATCATTCTCTTCTCTTCATTTTCATCACGGGCAATCTGTGAATCTAATTTGAAACCAGAAGTGGCATTTTCGATTAATAAAATGGTTATAGAGGATGTTTATTGTTTACAATTATGTTTTGGTTTCCTCGATATGTGTTTTCACTTTTCTCCTCCGTTTAATGTTGTTCGTATCGGTACAATATTCTCAATGATCGCTAGTTATATTTATAGTTTGTACACTATGTTACTTTGTTTCAGAAGGAATGGGCGCGACTCGGTAATTGATGAGCACCTGTTCGAGGATCGGGCGGCGTACCTCCCGGCGATGCCAGAACTACTAGAGCTTGACCTCAGGGACTGTCAGATCAAGTCCATCCGTTCTGGGGCGTTTGAGATGCTACCCAAGCTACAGGCAAGTGTATCCTTACACAAGGAATACTATCTCCATTGTGCTATTGCATTAATACTATTGGTGGTTATTGATATGGCATATTTATGAAAGAGTACGCCCTTACACGACTATGCGAAGAAATATTTGCAGTCCATTTAACATTCAATCACCACTTCCACATAATATTAGGAAATTGTATTTGCTTTTCATGAGGAAAACTTGTACAGCAAGTGTCATGAACGGAATAGCGATGAATTAAGGGTTTCTCAACTAAATCGATTTTCCGAAGTAACCTTTCAGATCTTTACAAAGTAGTTGAATGACGAAATGCCAACACAATGTTTTACTGCTGTTACTTTTAGTCCTAAAAGTCATTATTGAAGTTACTTATATCAACTTTATTTAATTCACACTAAATGTATCTTATGATAATAGTCAAATGAAAACAAAACACTTTTAACTTCCTGAGGAGGTTAACTTCTTTATCGTGACAAGAGAGTAAAGACCATTATCTATATCTATCTCCTCAGGTTCTGATGATCGGCAGCAACGAGCTGTCCTACTTCGAAGACGGCAGCTTCCGCAACCTGAACCACGTGACCTACCTAGACCTGAGCCACAACATGCACTACCCCTTTCAGTCCGCCGCTGTTCGGCTACATCTACCAGCCCGACTCGCTCTACCTCGGCGGCCTGAAGGCCTTGCAAGTGCTCGACTTCTCACACTCGAAGATAGACCTACTTAGGCGGGACACCTTCGCCGGCCTGGGAGAGTCAGTCGTGAACCTCAGTCTGTGCAAAGTTGAGGTACACGGACAGGGAGCGAAGCTCCCCTATATGCGTCACTACTTGTCCTCCTGTCTGTGCGTGTGTCACGTCTCACGATAATAACCGAACATGACGTCCGATTGACACGCGTTTTAAGTTGACATTTTGACAAGGATGATGGAGAATATTTTTGTAGATTCTGGGGATAAGGGACGTAGTTGGAAAATTCCCCCTTCAACAATCAGTCGATGATGTAACGAGCACACGACTAATGTTAAGTCTGGACCGGCACCTCCACCAAAAATCAAATAATCTTTATCAGTGTACGTACACATACCTGACATACCTGATCCGACCCGAAATTTGCGCTAACAAGCGAGGCACATTTAATAATTTTGTATCCCTCTTCATACCCGGCACCTCCACCAACAACGTTATTTGTATGGTAGAAAGAAATTATGTAATATTTCTATTTTTGCATTCTTGTACGATCTGTTGATTCTTAGTCGCTTCCTCTCCATTTTGGGTACTTTCGTATCTGTGCTTGTTCAAATCAATGATGGCTAACCACCAGTGTTTTGTTTGTGGTGGGAAATCCAACATGTTTAATTGACATCGGATTGCCATACCTCCTTCCAACATCCATTTAATTTACATTAGTCCATTTTGTTCTTCGTTTTACCAGCTCACGCCGTTTTCAGAGATTTCTAAGTCTTGATGAATTTTACACACAAGTTTTAACACACCAGTTATATGTATTGTATGTTTATTGGATGAGCGAAGCGAAGACTTCAATTTAGCTTTGTTTTTTTTTCACTTACATGACCCTAAGAAAAATAGCTCGGGTGTTTTGTTTTTGTTGTTTTTTTTGTCTGTTTGTTCTCTCTCTACAGGGCGAATGGCATATGCGATCTTGATGAAAATTGGAGGGGACCTTCGAAATCTATGAACTTAGACCTGCCACGTTTTTGGGTATAATCGATAAAATATTTCTAATGTTTATCGTACTTTTACGATTTTTTTCATTTTGTAATGAGATATTTTTGTGTTATTTGGCAAACGGCTACTCCGACATTGATAAAACTTTATAAGAATGTTTTAAATCACTGAAATTGTATATGTTATGATTTTAGATACATTTGAAAAAAAATATTTCTTATAGAAATCGTACTTTTACGATTTTCCACCGGTTTTTAATACGATACTTTCGTGATATTTGGGCCGATTCTGACCAAACGGGTGGGGCTTCAACGTTCATATTTTACATTGACATAAACTTTATGGTGATTTAGTGCCTCTTGAAAGAAAAAGTTGAAAAAGTTGGTAAAAATTCATAGAAATAAAGGTTTTAATATAAGCCTTTTACAGGTGTAAATTAATTAACTAGTCATAAAAACGTAATCATTGAACAGAAATATTAAAAAAGATCATCCATCAACGCGACTGGAAAAAGCGTTCGCAAAGCGGCCTAGTTTAAAACATTGCATTTGGGTCTATCTTGGGTTATTTGGGTTGAATGATACTAACTTTTATTTAAGCTTGGAATCACATTACAAACAGCATTATGATAAGGTTTATAACACCCTTACCTCTTTGCAGATGTCTTTCATTGACACTGAAATCTTTGAAAACCTAACTGGGCTTGAGATGCTGGATCTAAGCATGAACCCACACATCGCTACCATGTTCACACCGCAGCTATTTAAAGGTACGTTGTGTTCGGATTAATTTAACATGATATACTTATCAATCATTGCTCTCACACTGAGTCAAACATATTAGCCATCCAGCTAAAGTATAAACATAGTTTGAGGTGGATAATTTTCCATAAACATTAGCTCCGTTTGGTTATGTCTTGTTTAAATTGCGTGGTCTACGAATATTTTACCGCATACAATACCATTGCCAGTTGTGACCAAAACAAAATAGTCTATAACTTCGATAGTTGTTTTATGTTTCTACTAGCTTTCATGTTGACAGGTTTACGGAATCTGCGTCATCTACATCTGGCAGCTTGCAACCTGGACTTCAAACAATCGATTTGTGAGACGGGGCGTTTACAACACTCGAACTTTTCTGAGGACCCATTCAGTCATTTCGGAAAACTGAAAACCCTCAACCTCACTGGAAACAATATAAAGGTAAGCAGTTGAGTTTAAATATAAATTCCACGTGCTATATCCAACATCAGAATTTTGTTGATGATGAATTGATCTACCTGATTTTGCAGCCCCTTGTAACAACTCATATACAAGACGGTATCTTGGAAAGACAATAATATAAGAGCAACCAATCTTTAAAGTTTGCTTTTTAACATTGATTGACGATTTGGGTAAACATTCTTCAAGTTGATACTTTCCAGTAACATTTTTAAAACTCTTTCGAGTATGATGGCCAATTTCTTTCATGTAACCAATTTCTTTGCAATAATCGTGTTGGTCACCATACTCTTTCATAGACGCTCTTAAAAGTAGTACATTATTCTTGTTTGTGACGAATTGTGTAGACATTTGGTAGTGATATCATGGTGGTGCAATCGCATACAAAACATTTTTATTGAACAATCTCACGCCAACGCTTTAATTGGTAGTAGTGGTATTTTGTAGAAAATACTGTTACAGTATTCGGCTGTAGTTCGATGTAGTTTACATGTCCCATGACGGGATATGTCGGCCAGTGTAGGGTTATGGACATGTACTTACTATCTTGGTTGTACAGTGTTAGCAATGTCCAGGGTAAGGTTAGGTTCCTCCTAGCCTACTTTGATTGGTCGGTTCCTTTCAGTTCATCACCGAGACCACATTCCGCAGCCTCCGAAGTGTCGAGATCATAGACCTCGCCGAGAACCGCATCCTCCCCTGGAGTCAACCCGTCTTACATCACAACAAGAGGCTCTCTCAGCTCAGGCTGAACCGCAATCGCATAAGCTTCATGACGGAGGCGATGCTCAAGGAGTTCTCCATGCTGGACACTCTGGACGTGTCCGAGAACCCGTTCATGTGCGACTGCTACATCATTCCCTTCCTCAACATGGCGTCCAACAACTTATCACGTATTAACAGTGCAGGTGGGCACAGTACACAGCATAGATTGATGGGAAAAGGATTTCATTTTGGCTGAAATGTTGGTAACATATCAGTTAGAAATCGAAGAAGCTGCCAGCTCCTTATTCAGTCCAATTAATCATTATCATTACTTCACAGTGACACAATCATAATCATACTAGAAATCAAACGTGTAAATAGAATGCTGGCAATCGCTACTAAGTTAAAAAAAAAATTGGTAATAATTTGTTTTACTTACATTTTATTCTATTTTTTGTGACAAAAAAATAACGTTTATAGCGTTTCAAGTTTCAACCCAATGGCATCGTATTTATTAAAAGTGCAATTAGTCCATATTAGATGGATTTTGAAGGAAACAAATGAACCAAAATTATATTTTAACGAACAAACGAAAGTGCTTCTTTGATTTGTTTCCACAGTGAAGGAGTAATTTAACTATTTTTTCAGATTCAGATAGCGAGGTGAGAACGTTCATGCTGCAGAACTTCGTACCGTTTTTTAAATTCCGTAACCACACTTGGGACTCCCAGCTTCCTTCAATGGAGGAGGATGGGGAACAATGGCAAGTGTTCATTCAGACGGCCCTCAGTAAAAACATTCAGGTGAGTGTTTAAATAGTAATATTTATGTAGGAAACCTAGAAGGTGCATGCACATCGACTTCAACCTTAACTCGAGATTTCAAAAAGTAAATCTAATGCTACTTCTAATTCATAAAGGTCTTGCGTATGCAGTTTTTAAATTTCAAATTTTAGAATTTTTTTTGCACTCGATCGTAAAAAAATATAGTGATACAATACACATGCAAGGTGTACCCTTAAATGGGTGTATGTCCCATGTACTCTCAACGTGATTTGGCCTTCGAGTCGGGGGAGGGGTGAGGGACACGTAGAGTAAAAATGGCAGCCCATTTTTTAAATTTAAATTTTTATCGTGGGAAACCTGTTATAGGGTGCAATTAGCCCCTCTTCAGGTGAACTAGGTATGTGTGGATAGGAAATTGTGAAGGGATGTCCGAGGGCTGTTTTAAGAGGACTCAATCCCTTGCATTCGCCTTAACGACTGAGGAAAACCTCGGAAAAAACCTTCAGTCAGGATTGCCGGTCTCGACGGGATTTGAACCCGGGACCTCCCGAATCAGAGTCGAGCGCTTAGCGCCCGAGCCAACACTGTCGGTTAAGCCCATTAGGTGAGTATAGGTATAGCTGGAAACGAATGACCAATCGTTCTTCAGATAAATTAGGAAAACGTTTAAGTCCCGTCGCGTTGATGGATGAGCTTTTTTGTAAGTTTATAGTTTGCGTGGGATCTATTTACTTATCAAGTGCCTTTTGAACGCATTGTTGGTGATTGTTGTCAAGTTTCTATTGTTACTTGTAAATTGTTATTATAAACCTAAAAAAACTCATATTAAAACCTTTATTCTATGGATTCTGGCTAACCTTTTAAACATTTTCTTTCAAAAAGCAATACATCACCATTACTTTAATGTCCATGAGAAATATGAACGTTGTAGCCCCACTCGTTTGGTCAGAATCGGCCCAAATGTCACGAAAATATCTCACTAAAAATCGAAAAAAATCGTAAATATACGATATTCATGAGAAATATTTCTTCGATTGTACCCAAAAACGTGGCAAGTCTAAGTTTAGAGATTTCGAAGGTCCCCTCCAATTTTTATCAAGATCGCATATGCCGTTTGCCCGGTAGAGAGCGAACAAACAGACAGAAAAAAAACAAAAAAAAAAACACCCGAGGTAAATTTTTTGGGGGTCGGTGAAATTGAAGTCTTCGCTTCGCTCATCCAATTATTTACGCTTTCGCCTTATGAGTGACGAAATACTTGACCACACATTATCAGTCACATTTGCCGTTAACCGCAATCGAATCGGTGATCGCCTCGATTAGAGTCTCGTTTGCTAAAAACGCTGAGCAACGGTATTGGAAACCTGTGTTTGAGCACCTGTGTTTGATATTGTACTTATTTAAGTTGAATGTAGGTGTATGTTGTTTCATTTTGTGCATACTTTTATAAATTGAACGTTCATTCTTTTTCGCGCATTTAGGTTTTCTAGTTCCAATTAATAAAAAAATTGAATTAAATGAAAACAAACGCTTAATTATTGTTCCAGAAAGTTCTCGAAAGCAACACATATTTCTACGAGGGGAAGTCTTGGAACTTCTTGGACCTCACCGAAGAGGAGCAGGTTAATGTTAAACGCAGTCTGCTAGAACTAAACGTATCCAGTTTCGTAAACGGATCGGTTTACGTTGTGGGTCTCGACGAGGGCAGTGCCTACAGCTGTCTGGACACGGAGTGGTCGAAGTAAGTCGAATCAAGTGGCACTCCACTGTATTGAAAACAGTTTTATCTTTTAAAACATGCACTTTATGATTTTGTTGATTATTTTTAATTTTAGAGTCAGACACAACAACGGTATCTTATAGGTAGGGCTACAATGTTTTTATCGTTTTTATATCAAATCAATACATCATGTAAGATAAGAGTACTCGAGTCGACAGTTTTAGATATTCCACTAACTTAAACTATTCTTACAATTCACCTTTGGATTTAATATCACATCATGTACACATCACGCGCTATACGATTTCAACATTGTCCTATATTATTATTTATTTCTAACATGTATTTACGTATTTTTCTGCGTATTCGATGTTTTAACGTATATTCTGCTTTATTTGAGAAATAGCCTCAACATTTGCTGGACACAGCTTTATGTGTAGCTATCACATGATATAGTGTACTTATATTTTGAAAAGTATCTGTAAGTGTGTACTATACTGGTACATACCAAGCTATTCCCTTGTTCCAGCAACTACGAGTTCCACGCCGTTAACGAGTCGTACTGTCTGGCCAAGGACAAGAACATGCATGTTCTTCTCGGATATGACCTCTCTGTCCCCATTGCCATCACACTGGTCATTGCGTTCGTAATAGGTAGGCTACATCCTGGCCTCTATTGGTCGCATTTCCCTTTCCAAGTTCTTAGCATCAAGCACGTATGTAAATCTTCTTAGTTTACGTTGTAGGCAAGTAATACATGGAACTTATATTAATTTAATGACTGTGAAAGTGCTGTTTGATTTTTATTCTATTATAATGTTTTTACACTGCTCTTATTTCCAAAACGATAAATTCAAAATGTCCATACTATATCGATTGAAACAACGTAGTGGATAAGTTGGATGATGAAACAATTTTGGTTTTAATGGTTTTACAAAATTTCCATAAAAAAAAACATTTTATCTGTTTTGAATGAAATTCATAGCCGAGTGCGTATTTAGTAATTGCATCAAGCTATGCAACATCATGTCCCCTCTCTCGCTAGGTGCCTGCCTCTTCACCTTGTACCGCAAGTGGTGGTACATAACATTATGTCCCATCTCAATAGGTGCCTGCCTCTTCACCTTGTACCGCAAGTGGTGGTACATCCGCTACTACGCCCTCCAACTGAAGAACGCGACGGTCATGTCCTTCATGGGTCAGTGCAACGAAGAGGAGCCAACACCCGTCTTCCAGTACGACGTGTTCCTTAGTTTCTGTGACGTGAACCGCGCCTGGGTCTTGGATAACCTGATTCCCAACCTCGAGGATGAGAACGACCTGAAGGTTTGTCTGCACGAGCGAGACTTCGAGGTGAGTGTGACGTCGCGTTGGTCAGCTGATCTGGTGACGTCATGGTGCAGAACTTACCCCAGCAACCACTCTTATCCTGTCTTCTCCTACGACCCTAGACCTATATCTTTGTATATTGACCTATATGTTATATATAAACTAGCAATCACTTTTCTCACGTCTTGTCCCATGCCATCCCATTATTTCCTTGGACCTATATCTTTGTATATTGGCCTATATGTTATATATAAAACATTATTAATTTTACTGTAATTATTAATCGTGCCATACTCAACGGAAAAATGAGCAGCGGTGCGTGTTGTACGAAGTAATTTCAGTGTTTCCTTTGTTGTTTCCCGTTATTCCTTCCAAATCCTTCTCAACAGACGGAATTCTCTCTAGCTTGCTTACTTCAAAAGTAAGCTGTAACTGTCGTCATTCCTTTCCAAATCCTTCTCAACAGACGGAATTCTCTCTAGCTTGCTTACTTCAAAGTAAGCTGTAACTGTTTGTCATTCCTTTCCAAATCCTTCTCAACAGACGGAATTCTCTCTAGCTTGCTTACTTCAAAAGTAAGCTGTAACTGTTGTTATTCCTTTCCAAATCCTTCTCAACAGACGGAATTCTCTCTAGCTTGCTTACTTCAAAGTAAGCTGTAACTGTTGTTATTCCTTTCCAAATCCTTCTCAACAGACGGAATTCTCTCTAGCTTGCTTACTTCAAAAGTAAGCTGTAACTGTTGTTTATACATTCTCGCTAAAGATGATTATTTTGGTTGTTTTTATGCCATCAAAAAGTAATATGTAAGTATATCGAACATTTTAGTTTTTTTTACTTGCACGAGAATTTTAATCAAAAGAAAAAGAAAGCTAATGTAATTTATTTTTATATTTTAGGTTGGCGTTAGCATTTTGCAGAATATAATCGCCAGCATGGATCGGTCACGATGCATTCTGTTGGTCGTTTCTTTGAGTTTTATTAAGAGCCAATGGTGCCAGTTCGAGCTTCATGTAGCGCAGCACAGACTTTTAGAAACGAGAAGGTAATATATACCGCATGTGTTTTTCTTTCAGCTGTATTCTGTGATATATTTGATTCTATTGATTCATTCTTATTCTTATACCTTTAGCGATTCGAGGTACTTTCATGGGAATTTTGTGCCTTGTATTACCGAAATTTAAATGACGTCGTACTCCATAGTACTCCCGATTCGTTGTTTGTGACCTAAAATTCACATGTGGTTAATTTCAACATTTTATTTCTTTACCGTGTCCAGGGAGGAGTTGGTGTTGATTTTGTTGGAGGATATTCCTCGATCGAAGCGACCGAAGATGCTTCACTTCTTGATGCTCACGAAGACCTATATCCTCTGGCCGAAGAACAAGAGCGACGACGAAGCTAGAAGGCTCTTCTGGAAGCGCCTCAAGAAGGCGGTGGTTCCAAACAGACAGCAAACGATCTCAATAGTCTGACGAGGTGGCACTGGTTTCAACCATTCAACTCAACCAACTCAACCAAGTTGTTGAGGGTAGCATATTTCTATCATGTCTGATACAACTAGGATGAATTAAATTGCTGAACCGTCAAAGAACGTTAAAATGGCAATTTTCAGCTCTCTCAACCAATCAACTCAACGAATTCAACCAACTCAACAAAGGCATTGAGTGAAGCATACTTCTATCATGACCACTCAGAGAGGGTACAATGCGAATGAATGAAATATTATTGATAGACTTTTATAACGAAATATCGTAAGCATTCGCAATTCTATACTCATTACAGAGTTACAAAATTCAACCAGAGAACATGATTGTGGAATGGTGGACAGTAACATTGGTGACGGTAGCGAAAGATTGCACCCTACCACTCTATAGAATGAGGCCATGGATTTGCCAGGCTAGTTACTAGTCCATGATGAGACTACGTATTTACTCGATTGTAGGTCGCACCACAGTTTTCATATGTCAATTCGAAAAGCTGGTTTGCGTGCTAATATTGGTCGCACTATTGAAATACATGGGGTTGTGAATATGGGTAGACAAATAATATCATGAAATTCTGCTTTGAAACTAAAAGTAAAAGTTCAAATTAATATCAAGTTAAAAATAACTAGGCCTAGGTTAGTAACCCCTCAATATCCCATCAACCTTGTATGCAAAGAAGACCTACAAAATATTACACTGTTGGTAAGGCTTGTTGAGTGGTATGGTATGTAATTTTATCACAACATGGAATTCAAAATCAGTAAATTCTTATTATTGTATACTTGATGTGTCACTCACTATTGTGTAGCGCAATCCTTTTATGTTGCATGACGCGCCGAGACCCGGCACCTCCACCAACATATAAAAATTTCGCGTAGGTCGCACCCCAGCGTTGCGTCCTACAATCGAGAAAATACTGCCCATCGTTCTTGTGGGGTCGTGGGTGATAAATACCATGGATGGCATCGTTTCAATTAATATATTATTATTCATCACCCGAAAGAGCACCACTGTTAGCACAAACTCATTTTTGTGCAGTACAACGTAGTATATGGACGAGTAATTAAAATAAAAAATTCTAACAGAAAGTACAAAGACTTTGTAGTGTAATCACAAATATGTTTTTTATCAATGTATTTGGGAATTACAAGATCCAGACAGGGAAGGAGCAGTCTCGCTATTTTTGTATTATACAACCCTAATTGTATGTAGTTTCACATTTTTTATCGTGTGCAACTGCAGAAATAATTAGGGTGGTTCTATGTAAACCTACTGTTTCTCAAAAATTTGGAAATAAAATGAACGATTCACTTTTCCTATGTGATATACATTCTAACCTTATCCGTCTACCACATCCTGATATTAGTTTCTAAGTGATTTGATGTGTTACTGGATTGTGCCAAGTAATATTTATGTTTCGTGGTTTATTGTTTTTTATTTGAATGTAAATGTTCCATTGGTACGACGATTCAATTCAAATCTTGTTATTTTCTGTATACAACGGAACTCTCCGTTACTTTGCGATATGTTACATGGTATACCATCAGTTTCTTATTATATTTTATAATATGATTGTATTGTATAACAGGCATGAGTTTGATTATTAATATCATGTGGAAGGTATTCTGAGTATCTGATTGATATAAATATGGTTGACATGGTAACTAAGGCTTGAACAATTGTAACGATAAATAAGGTTGATCTCCATCTCCCACATGTGTACTTAAGAGTGAGAAGACGTGGTCTCAGCAGTGTATCTCGATGCCTGTCCTCGATCTCTGGACTATGGTAACTATTGTGCGGCGGCGGATACTACTCCTCGTCCTACGATCCCATCTCCATCTCCCACATGTTGTACTTAAGAGTGGAGAAGACGTGGTTTGTCTCAGCTAGCTGTATCTCTCGAATGCCCTGTTCCTCTATCTCTCGTCGTTCTCTTTCTTGCGCTAGGATCTTCTCTCGTTCGATTCGTTTCACCTCCTCAGCCATAAGCAGCAGTCTACGCAAAACAAAATTACATTAATTTTGTCTACTTGGTTGAGACGCTTACTCACTGACGTAGTTTTGAACCTAGGCCTAGCTTGTGGATCCGGGAGGAAACCTGATACTTGCTCTAACGATTTCAGCAAGAGAAGCAATAAATTACAGGGGTATTTTAGTTAATAACACTTTCTGATTGCTGAAAACAGACTACTGTATAACACATAAAACATTATCTGCCCAAGGATATATAAATAAAATAAAATAAGATTAATGAAATGTTAAATCATTGTTATATTAGTATTCGTATTTGGAATATATCGATTGTCACAGAACTGATTTTCAGTGGAGGACTGATGTAGACTATAGTTTATATTATGTTTGAGCGACAGCAGCCTACTCTCGATGTCTGTGTTTTGTATTCATTTAAAATTTTAATATTGTTAGTACAATTGACCAGACTTTGAATTTGGACAGTTATTTAGAGTTCCAGAGATTTTCAACTGTTCTGTTCAGCTCGCGAGTGGAACTGACTGGTCTTCTACACTAAACCAACCTCTCTTCCTCCGCAGCCACGCGCAGCTCCTCTGCTTGCTGCGCCGCTAGTCGCGCCTTCTCTTTCTTGGTCAGCTTCTTACCCTTCTTGACCTGAAAGTACATTAGGTTAGATCTGTCAACATCTCACTTCTTACCGTTCCAAGTTCGTTGTTTAACACTCACGACTCTCCGTGACGGATGTCTCTTGTTAATAACGTGTATTCCATGCAGAGTTTGTCGTGCATCTCTGTTCACCTGTATACCTGGATACACACTCGGCATGGCATACACTGTAGTACCGCTGTACTGTATTCGGTTAGTGTGCACACAGTTTTAGATATGTGCAACCGAAAATAAATTTGATGTTTTAAATAATATTTTGAATTCTAAGGTGAGCCCTCTTTGTCAATTCGCTTCTAGTCCGAATTATTGTAATGTAATTGAAATAAACATTAAATGTGTCAATATGATGATTGATTATTAATGAGTGTCAAACCAAAAGTAAATACAAATAATAAAAACCTGTTTTTGCATGCATTACTTTAGGCTTTTTCTCTTTCTTTTCCTTTTTCTCCTTCTTTCCTTTTTTCCCTTTCTTCTCTTTTGGTTCATCTCCCTGTTCTAGTTCGTTTCTGAAATCCTCTAATTTCAACGCGTCAACCTCCACCGCCGTCTCCCCATTTGCCTCCTCGACCTTGGCTTCCTTCTTCGCCTTCCCCTTCTTTGCTTTTACCATTATTGAAGTCTGCGAAGTCTCGCGGTGTTTTTAGCCGTCTCGCGAAGTCTCAGGGTGTACTCAGTTTTCTCATCTCCTGGAAGAACAAAAGAACTCATCTAGCGACGATTTTACAAAACATTTATTATCTATCTCCATGGAACATGCTCACATTTTATTATATATAAATATTGAATTGATACCTACACTATTTTTATACTCTATCAGAGCCGAGATTTGACCATATTAAATCAATGATTTTAGTTTATTTTGAGAAACCTTCTGAAAATCCTTCATTCATGATTGCCGCTGGATGTATTAGGATGTCCATTGGAGGTCATATGTGGTTTTTATCGTGACACACGCACGAGCATACAGACGGAAGGACGGGAAGCTATGCGTGCAATGGAGCTTAACTCTCCTTACTTCCACATGTTCCTATATTTCACACTTTACTATGCCCCCCCAGCCCCATCTCTTCCACGCCACCTCCACCCCACTTACGCAAAGTGTGAAGTGTGTGGAGGTATGGAAATGTTGACTGAGGATAGCTGGTTTGTAATTATTTGGAGGGGACTCTTGTTCCACACGAGAGTAATGTGTGTGTCCAGTTGTTATCAGAAGTGGTTGAAACAAGCACCATTATACATCCAGTGCTTTGGCCTACTAACTCCCATCTGCATCACTCGGACTTAAGACAAAGTGATAGCAATTATAATTAAATACAAACTTCTGAAATGCACAACTGAACAATAATATTACCACTACAATTTACTATGTTCATTTCACATTCAATCTAAAATCGATTCCATAGTTGACAATAAAATATTGTGATTAATTGTCAATATTATGTATTGACTATGTATGTATATATCAAAGTCAATAATTAACAATGTAACAGTTAGAATATATTTTTGATGTATCCTGTTTTGTTGGTTTAACTTAAAATTTATTATTTATATACCAAAATTGTATCAGTTTGGCATAATTCATTTAATTAGTTCTTATTGATTTGTATTCGTTGTATCGATTGAAACGGTTTTCTGTAGCCTGTATAACCATACTGTTCGAATAAATCAAATCAAATCAAATCAAAACAAATCAATACAAATCAAATCGCAGTCAACAAACAAGTTTTTGTTATATATAGATAGTTAATAACTTTATAAGGCAAGGTGGTTGCTGTGGAATGGAATTGGTAGACGTTTTCTTCCCTGTTACGTAATTAGAAAGCACTGCCCTTATTATTAATGAAGGCGGTTTTCTCCTCGTGGTTGCTGCGGTTATGGATTTATTTCCACCTTTCATCTTTACCACAATCAGCCACTGAGATCCCAGGCTTGAGAAAGCGAAGCTACAACAGCTGCAGTGTGGTTTGATTGTTACCCTATGACGTGCAAGGAAGAAATAACTACCCTGGATATTATTTCAGGTGGTCTCTTATTAACACTAAGCAATGGAAATGTGAATTATAAGGTGCTTGTAATGCCAACTTTAATCTTATTCGTGATATATACCTGGCTATAGGGGCCTAGACAGTTAGAATTTAGTATTAATGTATAGGACTACATTTTTCGAAACGTGTTGTCTAATGTCTGACTTTGTGGAAATGATTGATCTCTTTCGTATTTTGAGAAAATGAATACCTAATAATATATCGTATTTCTTATTAAAGATGATTTATTTTAAACGAAGATTGTGAGGCATATTTCAAGCATGGCTTAATGATTAATTGATTTAATTCTATTTATGAACGACGATTGGTATGTTTAATTAAGAAAATGGCTGTTGTGTATGTGTTCTTTGATTTTTGCTTCATCTCAACTTGAATGAATTCAAAATAATGAATATCGTGTAGTATTCGTATTAGTTATCTATGGTTTACTCACGGAAACTCTTACCCAACAAGATTTTAGTAAATTTTAGTTGAATATTTAATGAATAAGCTTCTTTTTGTAAGGTTATAAAATTTATCCTATATTTCTTACATTACAAACCATGATACTCAACATTTTACTATGTACGAAAATGCGTGGAAAGAATATAAAGTCAATAAATATACCTTCTTTTAAATGTTACATAGTTGCCTAATAAATATCAATTTGATATAAAATATGATTTGATTTTTAGACGTAATGGGAAACATTTATCTGATAAATCTATCCTATTAAAAGTTAAAAATGTTCTTGCAGAAATATAACACGCGCAAATGTGTTTTCTCATTGATAAATAAATGCGAAACTTGGACCCGGCACCTCCACCAAACTCGTGAAAACATAGAATAGGAGATTAGAAAGATTTAACAAATTCATTTTTCTTCTCGGTTGAAATCTTGCCAAGGTCGACCATAGCATAGCATAGCTCGCAAGAACGTCTATGCATACTGGTCTATAAGTGTAATCTTTTCCACTTTCTGTCACGAGTAACGCCAACAGCGTCCATGAGTCCAGTGCAGTGAGAAACACAGTTGCATTGTGACATGAACATCGTGGATGCAATTAAACGCTAGTACATGGCTAAAAGGTGGTAACTAAATCAAGCTTACCTGTGCAGCGTCGTAGATGCTGAAGCTTGCTCTGTTCGAACAAACACCTACTTGGAGGGACCTTGTTTCTATAGCAACTAGTCAATCATTGATCTAACTTAACGAGATTGTGTTACAACAGTTTCTTCTACCGATGTCAATTATTGCAGAGATTGTGCATTCGCTCAATTCGTAAAACGAAATAATAATGTGTTTATCAGTTGTATTCTTGACAACTTTTCATATTGTGACCTTGAACTTTCCGATTCTCTGCTCTTCTTGGTGTGGTGGATGGGAGGTTGCATGCATGTACTTTACATAGGCCATATAGATAATATTCATTTCACTGAACAAAGAACAAACCTTACCTAACATAACTCCATACATATCAATTTGTAAACTATATTATAATAAACTCCCTAAAACACTAACTAATTTAAATGGTATTGGCAAGTTCAGAAACAGCCTTACAGAGATTCTAAGAAAAAAAGGCCTATTATACTATAGACGAGTACATTGAAGATGTAAATTTTCTATAATTTAATTTCAATACAATCAATCACAATTAGAGTACGATTTTCTCAACTTCATAATTCAATTTGTAATTCCATGAATTAATTCAAATTTTATACACTTTGTTTAACTTCATAAAATAATTTAAATGTTAATGTTTGCTTATTGATTGTTATAGTATTATGTAATAAGGTAGATCTATATTTTGAATTTAATGTTTTGATCTGATGTGTGCTAGAAAAATAGGATAAACAATTCAATGTAATTGTCTGTAATATTTGTTTGCAATCCTAAATAAAAAATCTTTAAAAAAATCTAACATTCATCTAAGTTTTTTTGTAATTGTAAGAATAAACCTCGTTAAAATAAAACTTTCCGTTAATTAAGGCGTATTATGGCCTAAAGTTTGAAACTATAGTTTAATGAGCAACCCTCGAATGAGATCCATTGAAAATTTTACTCAACAAACAATAAAACATGATAGTTGCAAAGTATAATATTTCGCAACCATAAGCACGCACAAAATACCCCTTTTAAATTAGATACACACACCATTTAAAGCTCTTGACCATTATTATGACATGGACGGAGTTTAAGAATCCGACTCTTTTGTCTTTTCCCCAAAAACACTTGCGGATTCCACCTCCCTTCATCCTCTGTCGTCATATATTTATATTTTTCATCCAATTGTAAAGTGTACTTGTGTTTGTCGATTTTGAAATAAAATAACATATTACAATTGGAGGATTCACAATATATAGAACATAACATGTGGAAATATTGATATTTTTTTATTAAGAAGATCTTCAATCACAAGTACTACAGCATATATTGGCCTATACATTCTCTACTCGGGAACATACAAATATGTTAGTACAGGATAGATATTACAAATATGTTTTATAAGTCATCATCTCTTCATCAATGAGATATATTGTTCTCTCACGACAACTTGTACGTTAGTATTAGTTAAATCCCATTATTCGCTAGGGTGGAAACCTGTTTTTCTCCGTATCAGTTATAGTTCAAGCCACCATTAGCGTTTTTTGTAGTTACATTAAAATATGATACACATTGGTGTTTCTTTCTTTTAAATTTGAATTTATTTCACTCATTTGCGTTGTAATTATATTATCGCTTATTAAGAAATGTCTATGTCGTGAACTAAACCATTAGCAATTGGCGCAGACTGTTTATCGATTGAAGTCAACAGTTCTGGCTGCAATCCATTTGTGAATAATAAATCATCGTTGGCCTTGTTTCCTAGCGGTATGGGGGCTAATGTAGCTAAGATGAGGAGGCCGAACAGCGCGGACCCCCCGCACACGTAGGCCAGCACGTCCCGGTAGTACCGCGGACACAGGGACTTGCTGGGGCATTTCCTAGGACAAAGAGAACAAACAACATTGCGGGATGATGGATTGTGTGTTTGAACTCGATACGATTACCAGGACGTTTTGCGATTCTATAGAACAATGGATTGAAATTATATTTCATCTTTGTAATAATTTATTGGTTGGAAACTATTTTAAAAAATTACAACATAATACACATGAATCATTAATTTTTTGGTTGATAACCTTCCATTCGGAAAATATAAATAAAGTATTATGAGATTTTAGTTATTTATCGGGCTGTTCTATCGCGGTTCGGGTCGCGAGACAAAAGTTTTAAAGTGATATCTAATACAATTCAGAAGTTAAAAATCCATCCCGGTCGGGGTTCGAACCCGAGGCTCCCACATTCCAGGTAGGCGCCTTAATTTTTTAACTTCTGAATTGTATTAAATATTGACAATTCCACTTATGGGAGTGTTTCCCGAACCAAATCGATAAAGAAAAGTTTTAAAGTGATTATTATTGCTTCAAATTCAGATTATTATCAAATCTAGCACATTGTTAACATAATCATAATTATCATGTACTCCGATACGAATATGCACTCGGAAATGACCTTTCACGCTAACTAATAGTGCATAAATATCTGTATTAAAATTAAATAAACATAAAAGGGGTAATAGCGGTCATCTCTTCTAGTATGCGAAAGCAATACATTTAATTATTTACAACTAGGAAAACGCTAAAGTCCCGCCGCGTTGATGGATGAGCTTTTTAAAGTTTTTAGTTTGCGTGGGATATCTTTACTTTGCAAGTGCTTTGTTTTGTTGCTACGCATTGTAGTGATTGTTGTCAAGTTTCTATTGTTTATTGTCAATTTTATTATTTACCGTAAAAACTTATATAAAGCTTATTTCTATGAATTCTGGCTAACTTTTCAACTTTTTCTTTTAAAAGGTAATACATCACATAACCTAATGTCCATGTATAATATGAACGTTGTAGCCCAACCGTTTGGTCAGAATTGGACAAATGCACGAAATATCGCCAAAATCAAAACTTATATTAAAGCTTTTTTCTATAGATTCTGGCTAACTTTTTCAACTTTTTCTTTAAAAATGTACTACATCATCATAACTCAATGTCCATGTTAACTGAACGTGTAGCCCCACCCGTTTGTCAGAATTGGCCAAATGCCGAAAATATCGCACAAAAAATCGAAAAGAATCGTAAAAGTACGATATTCATGAGAAATATTTCTTCGATTGTACCCAAAACAATACACCTTAAGTTCAAGATTTCGATGGTCCTGTCAAATTTTCATCAAGATTCGGATATGCCGTTTGCCTGGGAGGGATTTAACAAACAGACAAAAAACAAAAAAAAAAAAAAAAAAAAAAAGACAACCGAGCTAAATTTTGTGGGGGGTCAGTGAAATTGAAGTCTTCGCTTCGCTCATCCAAATACATTTCTTAAGATACGAGTGATGTTGTTTTGAAACTGCCATCTTTGCCAGAATAGTGGTGTTTACCGTTAACGTATGCAAAATTGTCTATGGTCTTGTGGTTTTCACTAAATCTAACTGTACCGGTATAAAACTTACAAGTACTCAATGATGACGACTGCGACCCCGGTGAATAGCTTGTCACTGAACGTGACAGCGCTGTAGACGAAGGCCCCGCTCTCAGTCTCGACGCCGATCAGATCAGCAGTTATACACAGACTTGTCACCAGGGTTATGGAGCTGCCAGCACCTGTACCAAGATTACAAATTTTAGAGTAAGCTGCTTCTGGTGGTGGTAATCATTTATGTTGAATCCATTTAGTTTTCATAATTTTTTGTCAAAAAATTGTTTGTATGATCAATGGTACGTCACAGATGTCGCCCACATATATGATATTGGGAATATAAATACAGGCTTGTGCAAGAATATATTTTTATAGTGATTTTTATAGTTTATGTAATTTTGAGTAAGAAACGGATGTTTTGGTAAAATTATTTTCATAGAACTCGCACAAAAATTATAAACAAAGTGTCGTGGAAACACAATAAACTTATCGTACAACTTTAGTCAATTTGTATTGGTTTTATTGAAGAAATATAAAAAGATTCTTTCTAGCGGTTTTTTTGAAAACTCAAACAAAATACATATATTGATTTAACCAACCAATCAATTAAGATTTAAGAAGTAGAGCTTAGCAGCTTAGAGCACAACATTTAGTTAGGTCGGAATTCATAATGGCGAAAAATTATTTTACACTTACCCAACAATACAGCAACTCCGTAGATTTCATTGGTGACGTAGTCGAGTCCCAGACCGTAGGCAATCCAGATGCAACCGGCCAAGCTTATGATGCCTCCAAGTAAGTTGCTCATCTGCAACAAGTGAAGTTTCACTGCAATCGTCCGCCCGCCTTTTACTAACAAGTGCTGAGTTTTTTTTTATATTTTGTTAGTTTTTTAAATATAATTTGATGTCTTTGTTATATTGACAAATTTCTAGAATTTACATTATGTAACTCGTATTTAATTTAATTTTACAGATTTTGTTGTCCTGCCTGGAATCATGCAAAACAAATTCCAGAATGCAATACTATACAGATGGAGGATGGACTAACCTTGCTTCCATATCGGTTGTTGAAGTATTTGATCCCTAGAGAGCCAATGAACGACGCGATGTAGGACACAAGAGGGACACTGGCCAGTGCCTCTCCCTCCCCATCCAGGCCCTCGTCCAGGAAGAGCGGGATGTACACGAGGCTAATCGTGAGGAACATCCTGCTGGCGACATACAGGAAGGAGACCTGCAGCAGCAGCGGGGACCGGAAGTAGCTGAGCAAGCTCCGCCTCTCCTTGAACCCGGGGGTGGTGGGGGTGGCGGCTCGCGGGGTGGAGTAGCTGCTGGTGCGGAGGCCGAAGTGGAACCACACGGAGCAGACGAGGCCTATCGTGATGCCGATGAACACGATCTCGCCGAACTTGTACGAGTCTCCGGGGCCGATCTTGTTGACTTCGTCGGCTACCCGGGTCGCGTGGAAGACGCACCATGTGATGACGTACACGGTCACGCTGGAGCACACCGTCGCCGTGTACCTGCGCAGGCGCATACGTTACAAATTTGTGACAAATTTAGTATGAAACCTGTCCCTTTTCAGGCCACTGTATATTTGGAGAAGGAATTGCTAAAGTCTTGCTTGCTTTATTAGGTCTCAAACCCAAAATTCGTCTTTTGATTGGGGACATCGTATGAAACTCCTTCACTGGCCGAAGTTGAACTGCCAACCTCCAATGCTGTAAGAGTATTGTACTGAATAATCTCTGTTGCTGAGAAGAACAATCAAGGGATTCAAGGTCTGATGACCAAAATAGAGCATGCACAGGTGAAATTCTACCAATTGGAACTGGAACTGGAACAATTGGAACCAACGGGAACTATGCTCTATTTTTTAACGCAAAGAGTAAAATGATTTACAGTTAGGTCTTTGAGTGTGTTGTTCGTTTAACTTACAATATAAATTCCGGTTATTGATACCTCCAGACGCATTTTTTTTTTGTTATTGGGAATCTGATAGTCGACTGACAAACCAGATTGGCTTTCCTTGATATACCTTTCTTCTCATGTTAAAAATTTGATTTGGAAGAAGCTAAAATGTGGGAGGTCTGGGTGTAGGCCTGTTTTACAGTATTCACCCATAATTGGCCAATCAAAAAACAGTGTACTATAGAAATATGATTAGTGTACATCCTATGACAAAGTAAATCAAAGTAATGAATAATGATGGAATCTTAATGGCTCTTAGTGTTCTTCTGCACATATTGATTGAATTAAGATTAATAGATTAAGATTAAGATTAAGATTGGATTAAAACCGCCATCCAACCCTTGATTTACTTTTGTCTGTGTGTGTCTCGCAGGTTTCACGTATAACTTGCCTGATGGCCGTGAGCCCGGCTCGCTCGTGCTGGCTAGGAGTTAGATCGGTGATCAGCGATAGGTGGACTATCTGAACGATCGCCCACCCGATCTGGAATATGATGATGATGATGACGTAGTAAGTGATCGCCAGCCAATCAGTGGAGAGCTCCTCGTTGATCGTGCGGGGCACGAAGCTCGTGGCGTTGGCTAGGTCCATGAGGGCGCCACAGTGAGGGCAGGAGGTGAATATCATGGGGAAGCTGACGATCACGAGAACCGTGCCTGGAAGATTGAGGGATTGAATAATTGATTCAGGCGGGATTAAGGCTAGAAAGAGAAGCATTGACATTTCAAAATTTATTCAGGGGCTGCCCATTAATATCACTCAATTTTACCGAAGTAGACTCCCCTCACCCCCCATTGTCTTAGTGAGTCAGAACGATTTAAAATTAGATTAACAAATCAATTAACGAATTAATATTAGTGCACGGTCATTTAATGCTAGTTAATTACACAAACCTGCCAGATACCACAGTTTCTTGGTTCCAAAGCGGTCAGAAAGAATTCCCACCACTGGCGTGGCAGTAGCATCAGCAACTTGGCCTGTAACAGAGGTGCGGTTTAGCTCAGTTGAGCTCCATCGAGTGTTGTATTTCTCATTGAGATCACTTGCAGTTGAAAATAAACATCTAAAACAGTGTGTTCACATTGTTGGACTCAACATAGCAGCTTACCTATCATGAGCAACGCCCCTGCTAGGATAGGCTTCATGCCCAGCACAACCTGCAGGTACAGCAAGGTGTAGGAGAACCACAGAGCCGCGCAGATGTCGTTTAACACGTGGCCGACGCCGAAAGCGGCGCGACGCCCGTGTGACAGTCTGTAGCTTGTAGTAGTTCCATTCAGCAGGGGCACACGCTCGCCTTCGATAACTAGCGGGGGCATCTTTACACCACGGTTGCCTTGTACTCGCGTTATTTTTAACCCATATTTAATTTGATAGAACTACGATGTTATTCATGTTAAAACGCTTGAAGAACTTATTTTACTCTTGTTATTTGCCACTTTCTTGAAGAATAATTCAAAGATGACGAATGAAACATAAATAACCGTCCATTTATTATTTTTATTTTTGATGTTGCACTTGTAACATTTTCCCTCCTATATAGTAGTAAAGCGCTCAAAATTTGGCGTCACTAAAATCTTCTTGTTGTGAACAATTCTTACGTTGCTGCACACTCATGTCGCTCCAGTAGATGGATTAATGTTAACATTTCACCTTTTTCTATAAGGTATAGTTACTCCAATTACTGAAAGAAAAAGAAGGGCAATAATAATGTCACTGATTAATGGTGATGAGATGTAAAACGCTAGATACAAATGTTCACGTCGTTATCAAATTATACCGTGCAACCAAGAAAAACAAGCAAAATACGAAGTAATTGCCAAGAAGTAAAATACATTTATGTAAGAGTCTATTAATAATATGACGATTCATTCAGAAATACAGAAATGTGAAAATCACTGGCTATAGATTAATAGCTAAATTACCACATACCACCAACCAACTCTTTTGATTAAAAATAATATTTTTTGTCTATATACAACTAGATTAAATAGGTTAATTTTTAGGAAGCCATACACATTTGACATTTAAACGATTCATTGTTAAACCAGGAAGCTTAAGTCTTGATATGATATTTACATAGTTGTCAAGCAAGCATTATATAACATAAACACCCATAATATAGTCTATGAGCAAGAACAATTATTTTTTATATAACTTTGGTAAGCGAATTTTATAAATATACATTTTAATTTATTACTGCAATTTATTGCCTTTTTTCTTCACTTCTGTGTAACTTGGTAACCTAATTATTCATTATAATCACAGGCATCCGATTGTTAACTATTAATATAGTGTTTGGAGAATTTGTCGATATGATACTCTTCATTTTCATTTCCATTGCAATAGGGATATTAATGTCCTTCGTTCCTAATGTTAGTGCGGAATAAGTACATGAAAATACATTGTTAAAAACACCGGGAGCGCAAATTTAGTTTCTATTAAAACTTACTGTTTCTCCTAACCGTTCTTTTGTTTCAAATATACCTTAGACTTCATCGTGAGTTGAACATTTACGACTGCCTTCTGTGGCTCAAGCGTAAATAGCGAGACTGATTCGGGAAGTCTCGGGTTCGAATCCCGTCGAGACCGGCAATCCTGACTGATAGTTTTTCCAGCGGTTCTCCGCCGTCGTTAATTAATGCGAATTCAAGGAATTGGGTCCTCTTAAACTGCCCTAGGACATCCCTAATAATATATATATATGACTATTTTTTATCCTATGACGGGCCGCGAAAACCTACAACAATCCATATATATATATATTTTTTTTATCCTATGACGGCGCGAAAACCTACAACAATCCATAACTCCAATATACGTTATCACTTGAAAAGGGTCACATCGGTTAGCTCTGACGTGTACCCTACAGTGGGCATACAAAAAAAAACTGCCAAATGAAATGTACTGCTGTGGCCGTCGTCAGTTCACCATAAAACTGTGGATAATTGTTAAATATTTCTTCTAAACTCATAGTTCTTTAAAACTGTGTATTTTCCAGAATTCGATTAAAATGTAGTAAATATATTATTTTTAGATATAAATTAATGTATAGATACATATTGCACATAATATTGGAAACAAAATTTGTTTGTGCAAGCTAGAAAAGAGGCAAAAATTAAAACCCAATAATCTGGTATCTTTGAGTAACGAAATATTTTGTAAATTATAGAATGTGTTGCGGTGTAAGAAAATCTCCGTATATCAATAATCAATCATAAATAATAAATCATATCATGATCAACAATAATGAAGTTTTGTACTAACTAAACTCATTAAAACAAGTATACTAAGAAGGAAATGCAACTCTATAACAATAGTAATCTTACAGTTACCTATTGCGATTGCCGGCCACTCTCACCGTGGACTGTCAAGGTCTGCAATAAGAATGCGTACTCAACTCATAGGTCAACCTATGTACCTTCCTCTCCACACCCACTTAATAACGATTGTGTCAACTGCAACCAATCATTATCGCAACTTCTCTTTATCCAACACAGATCCACTTCCTACTGCACTGCACTCAACTTACCACTCGAATAACTGAATGTTGGCATCACTGCTAGCTTGACGACAAGCAGCCAACACAACATGGTCAGTATACAGACCCTGACATCTCCCTATACAAATTATTCACCGAAGCCGGGCAAGTGCATTCTCCCGGACAAGAACCCGATACCCATAGACCGCGTAACTTAACACCGCGGTCATGTGACATTTTTGGACTGGGGGATTACAAGTAGAGCATTATATGAAAACATAAGACTACCAGTCGAGAAACGAGAACCAAGAGCAGGTTCTGTGAAAGATTATTGATATAATAACACGTTTATGAAGTCAGGGACGATGTTTGTTAGTGGAATGATGAAGTTATGTAATCATTGAACCGTGTTAGAATGAGAAGTATTCATTTACATAAACATAGTCATAACATTCGAGACTTTCTTTTAACTATATAGCGGTCTTTGAAATTGTGTATTCCATGTAATTATTATTGTGTGTCAATTGTTACAAATTTATCACCCATTTATACGTATATTGGACATTTCAAATTAAATGAACAAGAGTGATTAAATTTTAGGAAAATTTGTTAGATGCTTAACGATATACATTTAATTAAAATCGCATTTCTAAATTAAAATTGCCGACCATATTCCCTCCTCAATCCTCATTAATCCCGTAACACTTTTAAGTGTTATTGCTTCAAATTACAAGGTTACATACTATATCCTATTGAAATGTAACATTATTTTAAAAATAAAACAGATTTAATATTATTTTTTGGGGTAGTTACCGTAAAGCAAAATAAATTTGTCACATACAAATAAGTCTGTATGAAAATGTGTAAAGGGTGTTTAGGAACAAGTCAGAAGACAAAATATGTTAGCATAAAATAAAGTAACATAAAATATAAGAAAGGGAATAAATTAAATACAATATTAAAATAAAATAAAAGTCACCACTGCGAAATTATTTTCTTGTATTTGTAACTGTGAAAATGAAGATAAGATTATACATTTTTACAGAATCTGCAGCTATCATTTTGATTAAAACACCATGCAAGTAAGTTTTAGTTTTTTCTTGATTGTTTCATCACGTTAGTCAAGCCCAAATATCACTATAATAATTATCATTGACATCACACGCGATTTACAACGATGGGTTAATTGTAAACACACTATAATATATTGATTTAATAAAACCCTTACTTGTCACTTGTTCTTTCCGTTACTCTGTTGACATTTTAAGCGCAAAAGACTAATGATAAATCCAGTGCATTTATGAGTTGAAAATCATTAATCACAAACCTAAATATCCTTTTCAACCCTCTCTCGCTTCACACATCCGCGCAGCGTTCTTTATAATGTGTATGACACACGTTCATCGCAGATTACTCAGATTCTTGTGGACGGGGTAGTTTTTTATTCATTGGGGATTTGAGAAATTGATATGTTGGCTCTTTCTCTTGTGCACTTAGTCCAATCAGTGGCGGTCGACTCCCATCATTCATCAATCACGTGGACGCAGGGGGTGTCATCGCGTCGACAGGGGTGCGTGCCGGACGCGTGGAAGTAATTTGTCAGGGCCTACAGCTGATCCTGACCAGCTCATGATGAGGAACGCCCTATCCACCCCAATTGCAGACTCGGAAACTGATAAGAGTGGGAGACTCTGCAGACGCAATGCTGACAGTTTGGGAACTGATTGTGCGGCATGTGTGGTGGAATATTGTTTTCTATCGAGGTAGAATATATTTTGACAATGGACTGAATTCAACATTTTATTACATTTTATTGTGCTTGCATCTGAAGTTGATTATTCCATTTTGGTGATATTTTGTCTATACCACTCTCAATAAAATTACTGCCGACTGTTTCCCTTATTTACCCATGCCTTACTTTAGAAATGCAAGGGAAGTAGGAAACTGAGGTACTTAGTTACACAAATGATTACATTTATTCACTGTTAATAAATGAATGGTTGAATGCCGTATCTTTTCGTTCCACATTGCAGCCTCTGATACGAGACTCGGATAACGTTGAGTAATATTATTAGTGAATGACAGCAAAGTGATGATAGTAAAGTATGCCCCGGTTGGGGATCGAACCCAGCACCTCCGGCTTAACGCGCCATAGCTCTACCAATCGAGCTATCAAGGACTCAAGACAAACCTTTATAAAATTGTTTTTTGTTGTATGAATTGTTATTAGGCTTTATTTATAGTGGAAACGAAAAGTCCGAATTTATACGGATTAACAAAATACTTAATTTTATTTATTTGATACCACTGCTGAGTATAAAAATGTTGGTAAGCATGTTTAAGTTGTTATATGTAGTTTTAAAATAGTCAACATTGTATTTTTAAAAAAAAATGTGTTTGACTTAAAATTTATGTTACTTTCCGTACATTGATTTATTTGATTAATACTGACTGGTAAGTACGGAGTGAATAATTAATTTTGACTTAAATTCATTTGGAAAACGCCATTAGTATTGCATAATAATAATAGTATGGTGCATAATTTGTGCAGTCAACGGAGAGAGGGATGGAATATATTGTTTGTAGTGGCTGTTCAGTGCTACGCTCTAGCGGAAGAAAGCGTGACTCGCACGAGTGGCTGTTCGTACCGACCGGGAAGATTGCCGGGAAGTTTAAAAATTAATTTAATCTCGAATACTCAATTAGTGTCTGGAATAATGGGGTCGGGCTACGCTGGCAGAAATGTTTATTAACTTTAATGTACGACGCGTAATGAAGTGCCAAAAGTATTGTTAACAACTCGCGCCCTCCTGATTTTGTTCTCATTTTCTTAAAATATCGATAAAACCTTTGAGTATAAAAACCATCCTTAGCTAGAGACGTCACGCCCATGTTAAATATTGTACCAAACATTTCCCTCACACACATCAAGTTCATTTCAACGCTACTACGAGCGCTTCTCGAGTTTCGCTACCTCGCGGCTACACATGAAGTTCATACGAGCGTCCATAGAGGTCGCCACTCAAGTTAATTCAACGACGCACCCCCCACCTGACGAAAAACCGTAACTACGTAGATGCGCGCGGCCGAAAGTTTATCAATTTCACGAACTAACTCGAACATTATTACGCGCCTATTTGTAATACATTTGGGCAAATAAATTTCGTTGATCCATTTTAGAATGATGTAGATATTACAAAGCAGGCTTTCGAAATAGTCCATCAATGGAAATCATTACAATACTGTAGACGTAATAGTATTTAATACAGTAATTTTTATAGTTGTTAAATTTGAAGTCTTCATTACGCTCATTCCATTAATTTGTTTTGTTTACAAGTAATAAACATGTTTTTTAGGGTGCGGAAATGTTTTACTTTAGCAACAATAAAATACATACATGCCTAAAACCAAATTGTATTTCTAGTTTTCTACTATGCTGCTTCTAAGTGGGATAGACGATAAATAAATAAATTTTAGATATCAACAACAAATGCGCTGATATTATAGTTGGATGCGCGTAGCGAGCGAAGCGAAGATTCCATTTTACTACACTGGAGAAAAAAATCCGGAATATATTTTTTCTTTTTTTCTTTTTTTCTGTATTATTGTGTGTCTGTTAACACGATTCCGGCTAAACCGATACTCCAATTGCGATGAAATTTTCTAGAGACCTTCAAAATCTCTGAACTGCCACGTTTTTGAGCGCAATCTAAAAATTATTTGTCATGAAAATCGCAATTTTACGATTTTTTTTCGATTTTAAAAAATTTCTTCGACTTATAACACCTACGTGCTTTATCCGACTGTAATGATTTTTTCACAGAACCTTTATTTTATGAATTAATATTTTCGTGTAGAATTTGAGCGTAATCAAAAAATTATTTCTCATGAAAATCGCAATTTTACGTTTTTTTTCGTTTTTAAAAAATTACGCTCATCCAACAATGCGTCTGAAAAAGCGTTTGCGAAGCTTCCTAGTTAAATCCATAACGCCGAAAAAAATAGTATGCAAGCTTGGCTTGCATACTATTGGGCTACTATATGGCTGCAAAGTGCGGGCAAAGATTGTACTCCTTTAATTGTAAATCAGTTTTTTTTAACGGGATGGATAGACGTTAAATAAATAAATAACAATAAATAAGTAAACAAAAAAATTAAAGTCGTGCCTGTATGTAAGTTTATCTGGAAGCTGCTCCACATACCAGGATAATCAAAATATCAACATAATAAGATTCATAGACATCGTTGCTTGTCGTTGTAACTTGTTAGCAAATGCATTACTTTATCCTTAATTTTTTTTTAGGATTCCTCTAATGCAATGTTACCTGTTCATCAAACTATCATTAATTATATTGTTTATAATATGCACACGAAACGAACAACACGCAACAAACAAATGTTTATGATAATGAACGCGCACAGTGGATTTGAGATATTTACGGACGGACGGACGGAGATAAATGTACAATACAAATACCTCGTTTGGGTATTTTTCGTCTCGTTTGCTTCGAAGCAATCAAGAACATCATTCATATTTTAACATATTATTATATGCAGAGATTTCAAGTCTACAATCCATAATTCTAGGAATCAAATGGTGCAACAATGAAACATCGTTTTTTTAGATTTGATAATTATGAAAATTACAATTACAGCTCAATCTGTTTGGTCGTTCGGCCGTATGGGACTGAACAGACAAGACAAATTCTTACAAACAGACAAATTTATCACGAGGAAGATGTAGGAATGTTCGATTTTGTGCTGTGAGCGTTGAGTGACTGTTGTGCATGTCCAGCCCTTATTCTCAGAAACCATTAAATTGGAAAAACAAAATTCCCGATGTTAAATCTACCTCTTGTGCACTCTGCCTCTGCGAAGAAGGGAATGAATTCCTTTTACCTGCGGACCAATTAATACATGCATTGTCTAGTGTGTCCATCGAGCTTATGAGTGTGTCACGTTTCTTGCAGCGTAGAGTGGTGGAAGGTCGGGGGGGGGGTTGTTACGTCACTGTCCAGGTCATAACTCTAAGAATAGCTAGAGAAGTTACTAGAATCGGAGTTGTAACTAGCTGACACTGACATTAACTGAAACATAGTAACTGTTTTGCAATGTTTTGCAAACTCATCGGAACAGTGAACACCTCTCTCACCTCTCACGAAGAATTTGTGGGGTTTTCGGAAAATGATTTTCGTAATAAGAAAATTGCACCATCACAATTCCTATTCTTATGCTTTTTCCCCGACAGGACGTATTAAAACCTTATCGAAGTCAAAACATCTTTCTTCCTAGCATCGGAGCATGTGTCGTTATTAGCTGGGTATAATCCGGATTATTTGCGATTTACAGTTCAAACCAAACATTGTTATAAATAAATCACTCATCAATTTTAGCCACATTACTCTCATGATGATGCACATGGTGACATTTTAAAATGCTGTTCAATATATTATACGCCCACCGGCCCACGGTACACGCGATAAAGCGTCGACTTCATTCTGACAATCGTAGCAATCGTGATCTATTTGCATCATTATTTATTTCCTATACTGGCATTCGTCATCGTGGTTCATTCGTTCGTTAGAAACAATAATATTATACAGACGGTAATTTTTATTGGTTCGTGTTACTGTTTGAGACATGTGTTGGTTTCAGATACGTCAACCCGTGAATCAAACAATTAAAACGACTTATTAAGGACCTTGTCAAGCTGAAATGAGTAGTATTTTTCTTTTGAACGGTTTGATAATATGCACAATGCACATTATCCAATTTGGTTTACGACGCAATGTTCTCGCCCCACGTTTCAACGATGTCAGGCAAACATGAATGAACATACCCGTTTTCTGTTGAACTACATGCGCGTTTGTTTAAACAATTACCTTGGATTATTATGAGCAATTAATGTATTATCATAATAATATGCAAACATTACTAGTGAAGATTTTTGTAACAATGACGACAAAAACTTTTGCTTTGACATGCTTGTGATATTATCAAATTGTTTGATATTCAATAAACTCTATAGTTGTCAACTAGTGGCTATAACAACTATTGTCTACAAGTACCTATACATACAGTACAGGTAAATCAAAACGTCTTCATTATTAGAGACGGCGTTCTTACATTGGATTCGCTTTATCTTTTGAGATACGCATATCAACCCGTGAATCAAAAGATTAAAGCGACCCACACAGGATCTTGTCGATCTGAAAAAAATCACTGTATTAATACACGTTATACAATAGGCTGGGATGTGTGGTGAACGGATTGTGTGGTGTCTGGCAACGAGGCTAGCTTATTATGAAATATATTAATGCAATAAAACAAAACTAGAAAATAAAACAATTACTTTAGAGGAGTCGCTGAGGCTGGCGCGGAGACGAGTTACAGCGCTCAGCTTTCTGGTTTTCTTATTTTCAGGGTAAACGGTGAACAGCATCGGTATAATATGTCACACGAACGTTAATAAAGAACCAAACTATGAGATCCAGTAAGCGAATTATTCGAGTCATCCATCGGTTTTGGATACAAAATTTTGTGAAATCTCTGTAGTTTACTCCATTTTGGTAAATGTCGGGAATTCTTAATATACAGATTTTTTATCGCAAATTTTCATAACAATGTTTAAATCAACGTGAACATTCCAGAAAATTTAGTTAATTATAAGATAGGCCTAAAACAGTTTGATGGGAATTTCCTGTATGGAAATTTATGTTTTGGTTGTTCCATTGATTCACTTTCTGAACTTATTTCTTGCAATTTTTATTTATTTTATTTTATTTACTTGTTTGTTTAGCGTCTATCCGTTTCAGCAAAAAAAACTGATTTACAAAGGAGGACAATATTGATTTTGAAATGCTAATTCTTGGCAACCTAGCATGCAAAATTGGGTAATTATATTTCCCAACATTCAGTTGCAATTTATCGACATTAGGAGCGTTCACACCATCTTGTGTAATGATAACTGTAAACCTACAAAGGAACAGCTCCTTCCATATTTTGCTAGTAGTCAGGAAATAGTAAAATATATTATTATTATTATTATTCTAGGAAACATGTTTAACCCCTTAGCCTACCATTAAAAAAAACCTTGTTTAGCCATAAAATACTAGGTAGGCTAGGGTATTTAAAATCGAAATTTAAAAAAATTATGTTTTTCCCCTTTACAAAAAATTTATCAGATATTATCCCACATTGTCATTTTAGCACCCCCCCCCTTTTTTCGCCCCCCCCCCCCCCCCCTAGTATTAAGTGAATTTTATAGAAGTCTAAAAAACTAGGCCCAAGTTCAATATTTTATTTCCCAAAATGGTAATTTTGTCACATTTCATCTAACATTGACATAAGCATCCAAAACCACCCCCCAACCCAATCTTTAAGCAACACGTTATATAATTCTAAATTAATTGGTAAATTTGCATGCCGTTATTACATACCAGCATGTTACACACGAACATTCGAACATATACACATGTTCGTATGTTCATTTAAGGTTAAGCTAACTAGTTATGAATTTACAAAGTAACAGAACAAAATATTGGGTCCACCCTATCCGATCAAAAATGTCTAGCTTGGTACTTTTTTTAGCTAGGTCCCAACGGTAAAATCTCCCATAAGAAAATAACATTTGTACGATCTGTATGCCCCGTGACCTTGAAGAATGTTGCTAAAAATAGATGATAATTTTTGTGTAAAAAATAATTTCGATCAATTAGTCATTCAAATAATTGTCAAAGTTTTACCAGCACACTCTAAACACGGTTTTCCTAAATTTTCATATTATTATTCCACTCATAACTATTGTTGTAGATGATTGTAGACCCAAAGATCGAAAGCATGCGGACGCAGAATATGTGTGCGATCTTTATCTGCCGGCTAAGTACATCAAGTCTCCCTAAAAGAACTCAAACTTCACAAATCGGGTTGATTGTGACATCTCTGCATTCTATTGCATGCTATATGCATTCTATACAATACCTGGAAAGCGTCAGAGAATGAATCCTTGGAAATCACTGATCAGCAAGCGTACGCAGCACGGTCTCCCGTGGACATTTGCACAAAGCATTATGATGCAAGAATTTACTATTTTTTATTTAATTGTTTAACGTAATGTAATAACGTAAACCCATTACAACGGAATACATAAGTTATTGATTTATTTTATTTTCTTCTAGCCATTGTGTTTATTTTATTTCTACTATAATATCTATCTAATCGTATAACCATTAACCAGTGTTGTAGTCCAAAAATAATTTGCGGGTATACGCTCTGGCCTGGGGAAAGTACATACTCATGTACAGGGTGGGCCGATTTTTTTTCCAAGTCGTAATACCGCGAAAAAGTTGCAAATTGGGGAGACAAGAAAGGGGGAAAAATAAAAAAAATCTGTTTATATCTTCCGGTCGCGCATGTGCTCTAAAGTTTTCCGAAATTGGAAATCTGCCTGGGTGTGTGAACTGGGAAAAGTCTTGAATGTTATAATCCAATTATGGACTAAGCCACTTTGAATATGTTATTTAATCTCATCTTTTAATAATGGGGAGAAGAAAAAATAACAGTCTATCCAGTTAATTATTTCCGAGTAGTCTTGAGCCATGAAAATTGAGTTTTGGCGGCATGAATGTTCAGATAGTCTTTTGATCTAACTGTCTCGCCAGTCGCCTTTTAGAATTCGTCGAAGTCCGAGCTCTCTTGTGTGTTTTGTATTTGTATTGTATTGAATTGTATTTTGTTTATCAAATTAATGGTTTCTGGGCATAAGGCCCGGATGCACAAAATTCACTGCACGTAATTGATAGAACCAGAACATTCGTACGAGCTTATGGAAAATAACACGGGGCAGTGTCATTTATAGTCGATAGTTACAATTTGATTCCTGGAATCGATTGTTGACTTGAAAATCTCTGCATAATAAATTTCTTATTTGAAAGGCGTTTGATTTATTCGAAGCACCAGCGAGGAGAAAATTCCCAAACGAAGTATTTGTATTGGAAATTTTAAATTTTCGTATGTTATGCTAGTCTGTAAAAAAATATCTCTGAAAATCATGGTGTGCGTACATTATCATTATCGATGAGTGATGTTGCATTAGTTCCTTTCGTGTTCATATTATAAACAATCTAAATAAATTGAGTTGAAGAACAGTTCACATTGCATTAGATACATCCTAAATATATTTTAAGCATAAGGTAATGTATCTGCTTACAAGATACAACGACGAGCGAAGTCTGCGATTCTTGGAATTAATATATTGATTATCCTGGTATGTAATGCTTCCAGACAAACTTCCACACATAGGCCTACCTCCCAATTTAAATCTTTGCCAAGCTCGCATACTATTAATTTATTATTCGTTCCGGAATCGGCTATAAATTTGACATCGACGCATTTGGTGTAAATTTATTTATTTATTTATCGTTCAACCCATTTAGAAACGTCATAGTATAAATACAATTTTGTTTTAGGTATGTATGTATTTTATTTGTTGCTAAAGTAAGCCATGTCATGAGATCGATTAGAAAAAGGTAAGCTTCCGCGCCCTAAAACATGTTTTTTTATTTGTAAAGAAACCATATGAATTGGATGAGCGTGTAATGAAGAGAGCAATTTAACAACCAAGTTTAAAAAAGTGTTATGTGTTTTTAAACTAGGAAAACGCTCAAGTCCCGCCGCGTTGTTGGATGAGCGTATTGGTGCATTGCGAGCTGCCATGTGTTATGCGGATTTTCTGTTGTTCAGTGAAAAAATTATTATTAAAATTGAAGATTTTTTTAAATTAAATTAAATTAAATTAAAAATTTACATTTTTTTTTAATAATCGTAATTTTTAAAAAATAAAAAAATCGTAAAATGCGATTTTCATAAGAAATAATTATTCGATTGCGCTCAAATTTTACACGAATATATTAATTCATAAAATTAAGGTTCTGTGAAAAAATCATCACAATAGGATAAAGCATGTAGGTGTTATAAGTCAATGAATTGTTTTAAAAAAGAAAAAAACTGTAAAATATCGATTTTCATGAGAAATAATTTTTCGATTGCGCTCAAATTTCACAAGAATATCTTAATTCATGAAATTAAGGTTCTGTGAAAAAATCATTAAAATCGGATGAAGCATGTAGGTGTTATAAGTCGAAGAATTTTTTTAAAAATCGAAAAAAATCGTTAAAATTGCGATTTTAATTAGAAATTTTTTTTCGATTGCGCTCAAAAAACGTGGCAGTTCTAAGTTCAGAGATTTCGAAGGCCTCCATAAAATTTCATCACAATTGGAGTATCGGTTTAGCCGGAATCGTGTTCACAAACACACAATAATACAAACAGAAAAAAAAAAAGAAAAACATTCCGGATTTTTTTCTCCAGTGAAGTGAAATGGAATCTTCGCTTCGCTCGCTACGCTCGCTACGCTCATCCAAATAAATTAATAATAAATTTTATTTAGAGTCTACCCACTCAGTTATATAACTGATTTTCAATGGGGGGCAGTAAATGAAAGTTTGTATGTTTTATTGTCGGTCGTCCATCTGCTCGTATGACGTAAGAGATAGTAATAAACATTTATTTATTAAACAATAAGTTACTATGCTTTTTGCCAAACGAGATTTAGAAAAGCATATTTCTTTAGTTTAGATAGTGTTTTTTAAATTACTGTATCAAATACTATGAAGTCTACTAGTACTGTAATGATTTCCATTGATGACTATTTTGCACGTCTGCTTTATAATATCTACCATGAATCAGCGAAATTTATTTGTCCAAATGTATATTTTAAATAGGAGCGCAATAATTACGATCAGTTTCATTTAGTTCGTGAAATTGATAAACTTTCGGCCGCGCGCATTTACGTAGTTACGGTTTTTCGTCAGGTGGGGGGTGCGTCGTTGAATTAACTTGAGTGGCGACCTCTATGGACGCTCGTATGAACTTCATGTGTAGCCGCGAGGTAGCGAAACTCGAGAAGCGCTCGTAGTAGCGTTGAAATGAACTTGATGTGTGTGAGGGAAATGTTTGGTACAATATTTAGGTAGTCGGATAGGGCCTAGATGGATGACAGTGGACGGTGTACTTCCTTACCGACTGCTGCAGCGGCCACCGTCGCTACCACCCAAGGCGGCACAGAATGGTAGTGCCGTGTTGGCAGGATGGTAGCGGGCTAACCTTTTAATCGAAGGTTCGATGGTTCAAATCTCCGTCAAAGCGATTTTTTTTTATATTCTATTCTTATGTTTTTCTATTAAAACAACAGAATAGTAACAATAACAATTAATGAAACTCCTTTTCAGATGAAAGTCCTTCATATTTTACATAGAAATAGGTTTTGTAGGTTTTTTTGGGTAATGAATGGCAAATGTTGTACAAATAAATGCAAATAATAACAATAAATTATAAAAATTAAGAAATTAATAAATCTCCTTTGCGGATGAAAGTCCTTTTTAATTTAAATAGAAACGTCAAAGGTTTTGTTGGTTTTTTGGTTTATGAATGGCAAAAATAATATTTAATATTTCGGGTGAAAGTCCTTTATATTTTAAATAGAAACGTTATAGGATTTCTAGGTTTCATTTGTTTATGGATGATGACAATTAAATATAAAACTCCGTATAAAGTCCTTTATATTAATTGATAGAAACGTTAAAGGTTTTGTAGTTTTTTTTTAACGTCCGCTTTAATGTATATTTACCTAATATAATTAATGAAATCATAATAAAACACAGCAAACAAGTTACCTTGTTAAACCACGCGCCTAACCGCGTGACGCGCCAACTACCTTTATCGACTCCAAGTGTAATCCATCTAGGCCTAAGTCGACACTACAATATTTAACATGGGCGTGACGTCTCTAGCTAAGGATGGTTTTATACTCAAAGATAAAACCAAAGAGAAGCAAGGAGGCTTTTTGATTAAAATGTGGTGAAGAATTTTGTTCTACTCGCTTTTCACCCGACAGACAAAAGAAGTGGCGTAGCGGTGGGGTGGGGTGGGGCGGAGGGTGGGGGGGGGGGGGGTTGGGGTAATGGCGCGGAGGAAGCCGAGAAAATTAAAGTCACTGCTAATGTAGGCTGTACTTCGTATGGAAAGTGCTGCGGAATTGAAACGAGAGCTCACAGAAACACCTCAGGGGAAGATGAGTATACTGCTTAATACACGTAGGATAAGTAATCAGCATGGTGACGCAATTATGCCTAAGTCTTTTGTGATATTATGTTAAAAGGAAGGTGTAAGCAAGGATACACGGAATGGTGTGTAGTACGCCATTGAAAAAGACACATTTTTAATCAGTATGTTTGCATATTTTCCGGAAGAAGTGTGGTTTCGCTCATCACGTTGGTGACCGGGGCCGTCAAAAAGATTTTTCGTGAATATCTTGTATAATATCATCTTTTAGTTCGTCTATACCCTTTTGATATATTTTTTACGGTTTCCAGTGGCGTAGGAACCGGGGGAGGGGGGGGGGGCAGGGGGGGGGGGGGCAAAACCAAACGCGAGTGAAATAATAATCCCAGAATTTCTGTAGTATATATGCACTTAAACTTATACAATTCGACAGTCACGAATATGTTTGCCTGTATGCTTCGTCATAACATAAAAAATTAGGTTGAAATTTACTAAAATGGTCCACTTCACGTTCATTTTTTGAGTTTTTAGATCGCAGCTAGTTGCAGTAAAACGTCGTTTACAGAGTCCGAGTGCAGTTAAAACATGACGAAATAACTGTAGTATGGTGAAATTTTATTTCGCTTTCGGCGTAAGGGCCTCCGGCGGCTGGGGCTTTGCCCCAGACCCCAGCTACGCCCACGACAACTTCCAATGAGTTTCCCCCCCCCCCCCCAACTTTCAAAACGTTCCTGCGCGCCTGACGGTTTGCACGTACTTTCGCATACTTTCCTCTCTTCTACCTATCATCCTGCATCCATGTTACCACTACAGGTTTGCACGTACTTTCGCTTACTTTCCTCTCTTCTACCTATCATCCTGCATCCATGTTACCACTACAGGTTTGCACGTACTTTCGCATACTTTCCTCTCTTCTACCTATCATCCTGCATCCATGTTACCACTACAGGTTTGCACGTACTTTCGCATACTTTCCTCTCTTCTACCTATCAATATCATCCTGCATCCATGTTACCACTACAGGTTTGCACGTACTTTCGCATACTTTCCTCTCTTCTACCTATCAATATCATCCTGCATCCATGTTACCACTACAGGTTTGCACGTACTTTCGCATACTTTCCTCTCTTCTACCTATCAATATCATCCTGCATCCATGTTACCACTACAGGTTTGCACGTACTTTCGCATACTTTCCTCTCTTCTACCTATCATCCTGCATCCATGTTACCACTACAGGTTTGCACGTACTTTCGCATACTTTCCTCTCTTCTACATATCATCCTGCATCCATGTCATCACTACATAGTACAAAACAAATACAGAGTAAAATAATGCGAACAAAAACAGTACCTACAGTGTTAATCTTGAAATGTAATTAACGTGTGTTTTTACTTCTGATGATGACACTGCTGTACAAACGACTTTCAGCGACGGCACAAGATAATTTATAATTCTTTTGTTGTTTATGAAGGTATTAAATCGCATTTCTAATTAATAGCGTGTGTGATGTAAATGGCGTGAAAAGGTAAGGCATAAATTGCACGTTAAGGATCAAAGAAGATGGCTTATATTAGTGATTATAGCTGTCTTAGTAGAGAATCTCCTTTCAACGTGACCCCGATAATTTGTTTGATCAATTTCGTGTGTAAAAACTACATGTTGAGCTCGTTGGTTCTGTTGGTTTATTCCTAAGATCAATGCAAGAGGCTTAGGATTCGATTTTTTTTTTGGATTTTGCTTAACGTCTCATATTTATGCAACTTGGCTAATCGAGATCGGTTCGAATCCCGGTTAATTGAAAGGGCTTATTTATTATAGAGTTGACTTAATTGTATTCAATAACATTCTAAACATTATATTAGTAATGCCTAATGAGTCACATAATACCCCCGTCTCCGTCCCCCCCCCCCACCCTCACCGAAAAAATCAGACGGTCGTTTTAAAATAAATTCTTCTTCGTCGATATCTATCTTTGAGCTCAAAACTGTCTCACCGGATTGGCCGTTGTGGGATTCTGAGTCTAACTCCCAACCGTCTTTATTCAAGATTCGTAAGCTATACCTCTGCGAATACAATGATAATCAAACTCACAACAGCACCATACCAAACCAAGCACGTGTCACCCACACCATGACATTCATTTTCATTATAATTTATATTTTTTGCGGAAAACACATAAGCTAGAAAACAGCAATGAACTTGTGTAATGGTTGCGATATGTTGCTCGTTGATTCATATCGACAGCGATAGATAAACTCTATCAAAGCAATACATTATTCCAGGCGTATAGTCATAAAACCCACTATAAACTTATCGCTGCTCTTACTGAACCCCATTCCAGCACTAACATAAATTACGCTCTAGGCCCCTCCACCCAGCAGACTGCATGTCTGTATATATATACAACACTATATTCGTTACTATAGTAAAGTAACTGGCTTTACATCGCGGATGAGTCCTTAGCATGCTCTGTGCTCAAAGGGTGAATTTTGTTGATTAAATTATAACTGAAATGGAACTGCAGGGTAATTTAAGTGATTGGCATCCCATTCACAAAAATAATGATTTAAAATACAGGAAAATACACAATATGCATCATGCTCATATTTATAAATTTTGTTAGACTTGTGCGTTTGTTTTTTAGTCCAATGCTGCAGGTCCAGTTTTTAGACTTTCCATGCTATCAACACGAGACTAAAATGAGATGGATCAATGCAAGCATTCGCTTTCGACTGAGGAAGCATCTGTCGGGTGGGGTCCATCTTTTGAAATGGTTGCTTCACGTCTAACGCATAATCTATCTCAATATAGGTAGCAATGCGTTTCACAGTATTTGTCTTCCTTGCGCTTATATGCGCGTTTCTGTTCCCATTCCACGTGTTTACACAATTAATTCGAAATATTCCCCAGCATTCTGGATGTGAAACAAAGAAGCTATATCTAAATGTTTGAGATCTTCAGAGAATCTCATTCGCTTGCTCTGCTTTCTCATCCGGGACATTTATTTCCGTAGAATACACTTTACTGGTAGAATAGAGGCCTACAATTAATTGACTTTGTATGAGAGGCAATTATAATAGCGTATAGTAAGTTCTAGATTGTGAAGCGCGTAAAATACGATAATTAGAACGCACCCTTGCACCCATTGAAGCGCGCGCATGCGTAGTGCGTGTTCCGAGTGCTCTCGACTCGATGTGAAAGTTACTGGTACTCTCCGCTGGTAATGATGACGGATCTCCGAGAAAGAGTTTCTTTAATGGCTCAATTCTAAGTTTCTGATAACTATTCTCTCCCCGAACAAAACTCAAAATTAAAACAAAAGGCGACCGCCAACAATTCTTAGCAGCGTGCACTAATTACCTTTAATTCGGGTCCCGCTGAAAAGTTAGTCAAGCTAGTATGCAGAATAATATATAGGTGGAGTTCAAGAGACGGAAAGTGACCGGAGAATCGGAGAGAAATCTCGCATTCAAACCTATAAAGCAGTTATTAAAGTGAAGGCTGCTCTATATAGTCTATACATCTAGCAACGATTTAGTTTTGCACGATCGACGTAAATATAAATCCATTACGGTA